>JANSTS010012152.1:29158-43008 GCA_026546915.1 Sylvicola fuscatus
AGGGAAGAAATTATCCGATTGAATTATTTAAAAAAGCGGATAACTTGTTCCGAAAAGGGTTGACAATGCAAAAAGTCATAAAATGTTAAATAAAATCATAGAAACGTTTAAAAATATTGAATCAATTTTATGCGCTAAATAATAAATAAAAGTTTATTTTTAAATGCATGATATTCATAAAAAGTTGTTTTTAAATTACTTTGTCATAATAATATTTTTTAAATATATTAATGGTAATATATATTCATGGTAAATATAGTATTCAAGAAAAATAACCTGTTCGAGCATCCCTCCGGATGAACAAAACACAAATATATAAAAATAAAAAGAATATTCATTAAAATGGTTGTTTAAATTTACAAGCTAATTAAATACAGATAATTGTGTTAAAAATATATTCAATATATTAGAAATATGCATTATTTAAATATATTTTCAATATAATTTGCGAATTTGTGAGCAATGAAAATAAATTACCAGAGATCTATTTTGGCACAGGCACACCTCGCGCAGAGGCAGTGCACGATCGTGTCAGCCATCCAACAAGCGACACTTTGGTCTGACCAGTTTGGCGAACAACTCTGTGTCGAGAACACACACGCACGCACGCACTGCCACATTTGAACAACCATTTACAGGATTTTTAGAAAAATTTAACAATCGCGCTTTTCTATTTACATTATTAGAGTTTGGCGACCGTTTTGTGTGGCAAAAACACCGCGGACGCACTAAGAAAAATAAAAAAAAAGAAAGAATATTTTTAGAATATATGCTTTTGTCAAGTAAAATAAATATTCAACATTTAATAAAGTGGGCAATATACAACGAAAATGCTATCAAAAAATATAATTCAATGCTTAACACTATTTAAAATGTTTTAGGGGTGCACACCCTCGTAAATTCGTATTCATTTTAGAAAAGTATGAAACAACCTTGATAATCGACCTTGAATGACGCTTGACCGGAAATCCTCATACATACCATTCGTCCTGGTGGCACACTCACGACACGAGGGAGGAAAAGGTGCAGAGTTGGGATCGAAATCCTGCGAATCCTTGCACACGCCACGCCCTGCTCACTGAACACACAATGCACGCCTGCAAAGAGTTCGTAGAGCAAAACAATTGGGGAAACAAAACACGAAGACATGACGCAATTGTTTTAATATTATTTGTTTTCATTTTTTTTTTTAGATCATTTTATAATTTTTTTCATTAATTTAAATATTTTAACATTTATATTGGTTAGATGTTTTTTTTTTGTTAATTCTAATACTATAATTTGGTTAATGTTTAAAAAAAAATTGTATCAACCGGTTTTTTATTTAATGAAATCATTTTCTCTTTGATTTCACTCAAATGCTGTGATAACATTTTCAGATTCATTTTACTTTCACGTGGAAAATAAATGTAATATATTTATTGATTGTATTAAAATAAAAATGAATAATGTAAAAGGAAGGGGTTGAACCGGCAACATAACTTATTAAAAATTCATCAAATTTTATGCACAGTAAAATCATCAACGGTTCAACTCCCTGCTTCATGGGAAAGGACATTTCTATAATTGGATGGGGCCAAACGTAATAAGGGCAATACATAATTACACACTACAATATTTAATGCAATTGTATTTGTTTTTGTATTTAAAAAAAAAACAGTTTTCCCTTTTTTATATGTATTTTAAATAAAAATCTTACGGTTCAACACCCTAGAAACACACGCAATATTATGGTATTTAGTAATTAATGTAATTATAATTAAATTGAATTTTCATTACACAATATATTTGCATTTTTGTTCAATATATTCAAATTGGAAATATTATATTTATTTAATTATATATAATATATTTGATATATATAATGGGAATAAAAAACATCTTACCGCCGCACGTCATTTTTATTGTGCCAGGCATACCTTTTGCCAAGGGGAGGGTGTGTAGGAGAGGCGATTGCTTTGCTTCTAAAAATGACTCGTGAGTGTTTATAGATTTTTTTTTAATAATATATTATGTTATAATAATAATATAATTCATTATTTCACAACAATATGTGGAAATAACTTGGAGACTGGGGTGCTCTTACATGTTATTATATCTTATTTAAGAAATGAATTGCTTAGCAAACGCCATCACAACCCCTACTTCTCGACTGTTCACATAAGGGTGGCTAATTTGTTTTGTAATTTTTTTCTCTACATTAATGCGTGTCATTTATGCACACACCTTTCTATTGTCACCTTTTTGTTTGTGTGTCTTGTTACTATATTTTTTTGTTTCAATTTAATCCTAACGAAGACTATTTTTTACAAATATTTGATAGCAGCGCATTTTTATTAATTTTTCTAATTAATATTCATTAAATTATTGGTTTTAAGTGCTTGTAGCTTACCTAATGAAACTCATGATGCCTTGGAACTATAGTTTTTGCTTTGCTCTAATTGCTTTGTGGAATGTTTTAATTTACTTTTTCATATTTTAATAATTATTTACATACATTTATATGTTAAATATGAAAAATGATTATTTGTTAATAATTCAATTCAAGAAACGGTTGTTATAAACGATTTCTACTTAATTTAAACCGGTTCAAAGTACAAAAATGCATTTTTTGAATCACTTTATTGTGAATGTCTGGAAATGCTTTAAAAAAAACAAATAAAGAAAACGACAAATTACCTTTTAATATTCAAAATAGAAATTTTGACTAATTGTTGACTGAGCAATTGGCTTTAAACGCTGTCAACTAAAATGTAATTCCAAAACACATCTGGTCCAATTTACTATCACTCATCAATTGTACCAGGTTAAGAAATACAAATTTAAGATCATTTCCTATAAGGAATAAACATCCCACAAAGCAAAACAAAAATCAGAAAGCTATTTGAATTCCCTATCGGTGGCCATTTCATCATTATCTAAAAAAATTTGTCGAATTTTCTGGGTTTTTTATGTGTTTATGTACATTCGAACAACATGAACATGAAAATTAAACATTTTTGTTTGTTACGTAAACAAAGCGAGCACTCTCTAAGTGGTAAATATTTAATATTTCAATGGCGCGTTTCAAAAAATAATAATGCACGTTGAATTACCGAAAATATAAAATAAGATAAATATAAAAAAAATAATAAAAAAATCATCAATTGTTCAACAACAAAAAGAAAAACAGCTTCTAATTAAGTATACAAAACAGTAAAATTTGTTTTTCTTCATTGTTTTATATGTGGTCATAATATTCGATAATTTAAATGAATTTGCCTTTTGTTTTCTTGAATAAACAAACCCTTTTCAGTTGAAGCAGTCCCACGCAGCAGATCACCTCTATCTTTGTTGTGTGGGTGGGAGGGTGTTGAAGGTCACTAAGATGAATTTTGTTTGTCGTCGATTTGTACTTCTTGTCGCTGTCTATTCGCTACTGTCGGGCGTATTCGGCTTATGTTATCTTGCGTATCATAGATTTTTATGGTTTGTTTTGTTTGATTTTGTTGTATTTTAAAAATTAGAAATCATAAAATTGAAAATATTTGGTTTTCAAAAAGGTAATTAATAATATAATAATTATAAGTATTCAATATATATAAAGGTTTATGCAATTGAATAATGTAAGAAAAAGTTTTGTTTTTAAGTAATTGGTTTTGCATTAATGTTTTGTTTATGTTTATATATATATAATTTTTTTTTAAACCCGACAAGAAGTGTAATATTCTTTTTTTTCTGTTTAAATTTCTTTAAATCCTTTGACAACAAACACACATAGACACAATAAGATGCTCTGCAAAAAATGTTTAAACGAATTGATCTTCGGTGGCTAAATATAGTTATAATTGTATTTGTTGCTTTTGTTTTTTCGTTTTTTTTCATTTATCGAAAAAAATACAAAAAACAACGAAATTCAAATTGAACAACATAACGGCACTTACATTGTCAAATGCAAGTAAAGTCATGAGTGAAATCGAAACAACAGTCAAATTGTGTAAAATGAACTGATTTTGAATGAATATTTGTACTCACCACTTTAGTTTTTGTCACCCTGTGGGCCTGGGGGGCCGCCACCCGGCTGAGGTGGGCCGCCGGGTTGCTGGGGCTGTTGTGGTTGTTGTGGGTAGCCGCCATAAGCGCCGTACGCTTGTGCATAGCCCTGCTGTTGTCCATAATATTGTGAGTATTGATTGTAGGCGGCCATATTGGCTTGATGGCCTCCAGGTACGGCTGCGAAAGCTGGTGCGGCAGGTTGCATTTGTCCTTGATTACCCTGAATTATGTAAAAGAAATCCCATTAGATCAGTGAAATGGAGGTGTACACCCAAATCTCTCACCTTTGTCGCTTGTATTTGTTTCTCAATCGCCTCGGCCTCATCATTTTTGCCAATACTGCGATAATATTCAGCCCATTGAGCGCTGTAGTCCTGTTGTCCGGCAGCGGCTGCAGCAGCCGCCTGCATCTGTCCCGCTTGTACCATTGTCGGCGTTTGGACGCCGGCACCGTTGGCAGCTGCTGTCGCCGCAGAGACCATAGGATTTACACCGCCAGGCGCACCGCCACCACCCTGTTTCCCCTTAAGCTGTTGCTCAATGATTTCCGCCTCACGATGATGCCCAATCGATCTAGATGGAAACCGCCAAAAATTCACATATTAAAAGTTGTCAAACAATATCAACGATATTATAATTCTTTGAACATCTTGAAGCCCTTAAGCATCATGAACATGGATGAAGACTCACTTGTAATATTCAATCCATTGTGCTGAGTAGTCGGGCTGTCCCGTTGACGGATTAATCTGCACTTGTTGTGGTTGTTGTTGCGCTTGATCCCATTGTGGTTGCTGGTATCCGCCCCATTGCTGCTGGTAGCCGCCTGCGCCGCCCGACTGCATTGCTTGGCCACCACCGCCGCCCTGGTAGCCTCCACCGCCACCGCCACCGCCGCCGCCGCCACCATTACTACCAGCACCGATTTGTCGGGTGCTCAGTATCTTGATGTCGACACCGATTTTCTCGGAAATCATTTGACGAGCATGCTCAATTTGGTCTGTTGTTCCCTTCATTTTGAACATTTTCTCTGAGGGTGGATTGATGGCGCTGCGGTCCATTTCGCAGAATGCGCCAGACTGCTGGTTGATCAGTTTGATTGTTTCACCTCCTCGACCAATAACAATCTATAAAAACAAATTTGTAAGCAATTTTGAAGGACAGTTTATTATATAGTTGTTAACTTACCCCGCATTTGGACGCCGGCACTGTGAATGAGACTTCCTCGCGCATTGGCTGCTGTGACATATCTCCATAACCATAGTTACTGTTGGTCTGTGGCATATTGTTGTTCCTGTTCATACCGTTATTTCCACGCATGACGCTTTCAATCAAGTCCTCAATGGTTCTCTTAGCTTCCTCAACCTGTGATTTGTTTCCGGAAATAATACACCGTCGATCACCAGGTCCGTCATTCTTGCCTTGCACAAACTGCAACTTGCAACCAGTCTCGCTCTGAATCTTCTTAATCATGTCACCACCTTTGCCAATAACAACACCGACAGCATTTTTGGGCACAAACACTTCAGCTTGATCCCCACCGGCGCCAGCTCCACCTCCATTGCTGTAACCACCGCCTCCTCCGCCACCACCACCACGATTCGAGTAGTTGTCCTTCTCCATAATCAATTCGTATACCAACTGTTTGGCGTGCTCTACCTTCTGTGGATCACCAGAAATTCTCAGCGGCTTCTCTGCCAACTCCTGGCCGGGGCCATCTTGAATGATCACCATTTTGGCGCCAGTTTTCTCCTGCAGCATTTTAATTGTCTCACCTCCCTTGCCAATGACCAGACCCACCTTAGAGCCGGGCACCATAATCTCCTGATACGGTGGATAGCCGCCACCGTCGCCGCCGCCTCCGCCCCCACCACTTGGCTGTAGTCTTATTCCACCAGTCAGGCTCTCCGGTGGGCTAAAGTTGTTCTTTAAACAAAGTTTGTTAAGCATATCCTTTGCGCGTAAAACTGCCTCCCGACTCCCGTTCAGCACACACACACAATCGTCGCGCAGCTGCACCTTGCAATTTGACTCGTTCTGTAAATTCGCCAAATGATCCTCGCCGCCGCGAGATCTCATCAAAGCCAGTATTTGCTCTGGAACTTTCAACTCCTCGTTCACCGAATTGTCGCCGGCAATGCGTTTAGCAACCGCTTTTGCGACCGCCTGCATTGTGGCTGGGCTCATGCTTGAGCTGTTCGGTGACCCGTAATCTGACCCCGTGTTGAATTTTTTGTTGTCCGGCTCACCACTAATGTCGTCTATCCCTCGCTTCAAGCCTTGTTGCTGTTGTTGTGCAAGCTGTTGACCAGCGATACCGCCTGGATGGATTTTGGCTGCAATCTAGAATCGAGATTGTTTTGTTGTTGGAATCTATTTTTAGACATTTCTAGGGTTCTGCAGAGGTTTAAACGGAATGAGGATGGGAGGAGGGCGTCTTACCTGTTTAGCTCTCTGCAAAGCGGCGGCAAATGCTGTCGACGAGTTGTAGTTGGCTTGTGCTTGATTCGATTGTGGCGGTGCTACCGAGGAGTAGTCACTCATTTTTTTAGGACCCACAGAAAATTAAATTAAACGTAATAAACGAAACACGATGCTCGATTTTGAGATTTTGGTGTTGGATTGCTGATTATCCACGCAATGTTCGCTATTTTCTTGGAAGTACAGTCTATGATTCACGCGGGCTACTTTGGTTTCATACAAATTTACTTGTTCTCGGTTTGGTTTTCTTCTTTTTTTCTTTTTGGTACTCGTTCACGTAAACGCTCTTTTTGCAATCGCCCGCTGGCTAGCTATCACTGTGGAATGGTTCTGGTTTGATATTTTGGGCACATATGCAAGTAACTAAGAAACACTTTTAGCTTTGGCTAAAAATAAAAAAGGAAAAAGACTGGAAAAACAAAACACGCGATTCACTATTTTTGCTTGCCGAAACATAAATGCCAAGATGGCCGACGTCTCGTTCTGAATGTGTAAAATATTCCTTTCGGCGTTTTTTCTTCTCTTCTAATATGTTCCTTTGCACGCGGAGTCATACGAGCCGAGTGACGAATCGCTGTGCTATAACAAAAGTACCACTTGGTTGAGTGGGATCACTTTTATAGTGCTGCAGTGCTGCCAACCCAACGACCCCAATCTGGGATATTTTATTTGTGCAACTGAGACTAATTTTAATACGGCTGCGAATTTTAATTAAGAATTCCAATTTACATAAATTACAATTTTATTCATTCCAAACAACACTTTCAATCCAGTCCAAAAAGGCATCAACTCTAGTGTAAACACCCGGCGTCCCACTAATACCGCAAACCATCCCGAATGAAGTCACCCCCACAATTGCATAAATACAAAACGCTTCAGGATGATAGATTTGCAACGGCCCTCCAGAGTCCCCCTGGCAAGCGTCTGCCGACGTGGTCTTAGAGCCAGCACACAGCTGCGTCTCAACATTGATGCCCTGTCTCAGCTTCCGTGACTCCTCGTACGAAAGTTTACACTCACTGGGTGAAAACAGACTCAACTCCACTTGGAGCAGTTCGTTTGATTTATCCCCCGACCAATCGGTGGCTCCCCATCCAGAAGCTGTCACCACTGATGGTTGTTCAAGCCACGGCTCTGCTAGACAAGCTGGTCTCTTGTAATTGTTTATACTCACCGGATGCACTAGAACAATCACCCCTATATCATGGTAGTGGGAATTTTGGTGAAAGTCCGGATGAGGTATTCTCTCCTGAATAGGAATCTCTTCAGCCTGGGAATTTTCATCATTTGAATTCAACTCCAAGTCACCAAGTCGCGCCAACTTGGCGGGGCCACTGAAATCATTGTCCTCAATGTAAATTTATTCCAAAATAAAGAAAATGTATCTTAACTAGTTGACTGTGTCCAAACAGTGAGCAGCCGTCAGGACATGGCTGGGACTTATCAAACTGCCACCACAGTGAAACTCTATTCCACCGGTTGGCATGTCGTATCCAATGGCAGTCATGTGCGGATATTCACCGGCAAATACGCGCCTTCCGCCGACAATGTATGGAACTCCTCCGAAGAGACAGTTTTCGGTAAACGATGAATATTCGCGACATTCTAATCTTGAAATTTTGGGAAACCTGACAGTGGTTTGTTCTTTGTTTAGATGTTTGAAATACTACGAACTTCTCACGGAAAGGCGCTCCTTAACGGGTTCCGGTTCGGCGTTTGGCGGTAACACCTGTTCTGGCATGTGGCAGCAAACTATTGGAATGAGACCAGTAAATCCACATACTGTGTATGGAATTCCCATCTTCATTTCTTCTACTACTTCTTGGCAATCGCGGACGGATCGGCAAACTCCGACTCCCTTACCTTCAGCGACGCATTCCTCGCCTATTTCTAGGGCGGCAAGGATTTCGACAGCACTTAGGAATAGAATAATTGTTTTAATCATTTGGGATATCAAAAGTGGTTGACTGAGAGAAGAATTGTTGTTAACTAAAACACAATTCACTCATTTTCGCTATCGTCTACAGGATTTTATTGGAAAATCGTGACATCTTAATTTAAAGTAAATAGACTTATTTTCTTGCTTTATTTTTCGAGAATCACGTGCTAGAAAGTGCATTGATTTCAAGATTCAATCGATTCTAAACAACATTTTTTTAAAATGCTGGTATCCTGTGACTTCCTGTTAGTTATTTAAAAATACTTCACATAGATGATGCTAATAGTGATCCGATCATCAAAATTAAAAAAAACAATTTTTTTAGAGCCCTTATAGAATATAAATTGCAAGACAATCAAATTAATAAAATTAAAAAATGTGTCAATAATAAGGCACAGGCGTCAGGAGTGGTCCTTCATTTCTTTAAAGAGCCAATAAAATAGTTGGTGGGTTGTTGTTACATAATGTGAGGATGTCCTCGGATCAAATCCTTATACCCTTCATTTTAATAAAACATATTTTCGTGTAAAGACTTAAAAGATAACAGTAATCTTTGGTACGACGGCTGACCTACAATTTTTTGTACTAGAAATTAGCATTTAAATCCCTCAGTTTCTTATGCTAAAAGTTGTCAGGATGAAAGAAAATTCTCAAATACGGCAAAAAGCTTTTCATATATCAGTGACTACACCAAATGCAAAAGAATCCAGCATGTCCTATGGGCTGCCGCCTGTACTCCAACCAGAAGCAATTCCTGTGAAAAATTACAAGATTTTTCAATTCTGTGAAAAAAATTCCTTGGGACTTGCCCAAAAAATTGGGTAAATCAATA
The DNA here is from genome assembly GCA_026546915.1 of Sylvicola fuscatus. NCBI lineage: Eukaryota > Metazoa > Arthropoda > Insecta > Diptera > Anisopodidae > Sylvicola > Sylvicola fuscatus. The sequence continues at coordinate 38,443 of JANSTS010012152.1, forward strand.
ATCGAATATTGTATTTTTTATTCAAAACTGTTTAAATTGTTTTGTAGAGTAATATTAATTCAAACAAAAAACGCAAGAGTTTTAATTAGAATTAGCGTTATTCGTGTACTTTTTTTTTCCAATTATATAAATATAAAAATTTACAATATTTAAATTAAACTTAAAATCTAATAATTACAACATCCAAACAATATATCCCACTAATAAACAATCCAAACGGCGCATTAACAAACGAAAAATCCCAATTTCGTATGCGACACCACCAAAAAAAAATCCCACACTAATCGCTTAACGGAATAAAATCCCCGTTTCTGCATAGACGACACTGCCGTACCAACACACGTCCGCTTACCAAATAAAAGCGCGCGCGCCTGCCCCATCATGCGTGTACACACACGTGCACACAAGTGCACTCCTCCAACACACCGTCGTGGCGGCAGTGTAGCCTAAACATCATAACTGTACGGGAAGGAAAACATGTCGGCAGACGCCGAAAAGGAGAAAAACGAGAAAAATATGGTACGTACACAAGACAAATCGGCGATTTAAGTGCAATTAGCGACCACGGCGAGGTAATAACGGGGCCGCACACAATTCGCGACACCTGTGCAAATAAAGTGAAGTGCGCTGCCGCCAGCGTGGAGACAGTGGGTAAAGTTGGGGCGAAATGCGCTTTTTTAGAAATTGTCACACGGGCGAAAGGAGAACGAAAAAAATATTGTTGAGTGAAATTTTTGTGTATAGTTGGAATAGTGCGCGTCACAAGTCACAACACGCACACACACGCACGCGCGTTGACTGTCGTGTGGACGCGCGCGCGCGCGAGCTGTCGCGTGTGTGTGTGTGTGCCGCGCGCACTGCAAGCCAGCGCAAAGGACGTGTACGTACGCGCGGCCATTGCATGCGGCCAACACTAATGCGCGCGGGCCGCGGAAATACAAATTTCAATATGGCGCCGCGTGGAGGCAATTCACCACTCGCGCCATATTATCGCGCGCGCGGCGTATACACGCCGGCCCGCGCGCTCTCCGCGACTGTTTGTTGCACTATCGCAGTTGTGCGGTTTGTTGGTGTTGGGCGTAGCCGTTTGGTGTGCGTGCCGCGTGGTTGTGTGTGTGTGTGTGTGTGAATCGCGGGAAATTTTTTTTTTGATTGCCCTTCCGCAATCCCATTTTTTATCATAACACAGTCCGTGTGTTGCATTGTTTTTTTTTTTGTTAGAGTCAAATTGTTATTTTTTTAAGCGGTTTCAGTGCACTTTTAAATTTGCCGTTCGAATTTTTACAGACGGACGACACAATAAAATCCACTAAGGAGGACAAGGAGTCCGTGGAGAGCGCAGTCGAGAAGGTGGAAGCCAAGAAATCGGACGCCGACGCTGGTAAGTGCAATCAGTTTTTCCAGAAGCTTTTTTTTTCCTTCTTCTAATTTTCCCTTTGGCTATGATTTCTTGCGATAAAATTTGTTGACGTTGCGTGGATAATGGATTTGCATCCACCGTGCAAGTGATGTGGCGGTAGCCGAGTGGATAGCACTGTTGCTGCGTATGGTGGTTGGTCGTGGTTCAAGTACTGGCCGTGACCAATTTTTCAGACAGCAGATTTTTTAAGAAATTACCCTTGATTTTGTTCACTGGCGGTTACACCAATTGACCTGTTCAGAAGTATAACAATTAAGGAACATCAAACAAAACGCTCATTTCCATGATTAACCAGTTTGCCTGAAGTTGCGGTTACTCTTCCAAGCGGGGCGACATTTTTTTTCTCCAAATTCCTTATTTTTTGCAAATCAATTAGCGAATTTGTTAAGTAATCCAAATTTTGTTTACAGAAATAGTCAAAGAATCCGTTGATACTGAAGTTAAGTCAGACATCCACACAACAGACGACGACGAAATGGACGGCAAATCATCAAATGCCGACAAGCCGACAAAGCCGGCCGATGAAAAGGACGATGAGTTGGATGGAGCGGTGGCCACAAAGAACGGCGACACCAAATTACCGCCTGTCGATAAAAAACCCGTCGACAAGAAGGATCAGTCCACAGAGGAAGACGAAGATGACGAAGACGTTGATGGTGACGAGGAGAATGGCAAGGATGGCAAAAAGGAGGTGAACAATAAGTCCAAAAAGAAAATTGGCATGCCTTTGGGTGACATTGTTAAGATCGAGGAGAACATTACCCACGCTCAAGTTCAGGGACTTCAAACATTGCATACGGTTAGTAAATTGTGTTCATTGCATCTCCCACAAATCCCTATAATCGCTTCCTTTTTTAAAAACAGTTGTGCTACGGCGCTGCTGGCAAAGCAAACAACGTGAAACGGAACCTTCGCAAATTCAGTGGATACGAATTCGAGGCGGAGAGTGAATACTTCAAGAAGAAACTGGAAGTGGCACAAAAACTGGACATTGCCAAATTGAAGGCGGTCTGCGAGGTATTAGAGCTGGACAAAAAAGGCAGCAAAGATGATATTGCTGAGCGCGTGTGTTTGTTCCTGGTGCATCCGGATGGCGATGCAACCGCCAGTGCGGCAGAGGATGCGGCTGATGACGAGCCCGAGGAAGAGGATGAGCCGGAGGATGTTGAGGAGGAGGACGAGGAAGAGGAGGAGGAGGTTTCAAGTGATGAGGACAAGAAGAAAAAGAAGAAGCCGGGCCGACGAAGTGCCGTTGCTGAGAAGCCGACCGGCAAGCGTGGCCGTCCCGAAGCCAAGTCATCGGGTGGCCGGCCGAAGCGCTCGACGGCTGGTCGTTCGCGAGAATTATCCTCGTACGTCGACTACTCCAGCTCTGAGGAGAGCGAGCGACAGGTGCGTCCAAAGGTGGGGAAACGAAAACGCGGCGGTGACGATTCAGACTCTGGCTCTGACTACAATCCATCGGGCGGTGGTTCCGAGTCAGACGCTGGTAAACGACGATCTGGACGTGCACGTACCCGTCCAAGCTCTGGACGTCGATCGAAGCGCGCTAAGAACTCCGACTCCGAGGAGGAGGAGTCAATTTCCGAGGAGGATGACAGTGATGAGCCATCAGCGAAGAAGAAGCGCGGCCCTCCAGCCGCCACACCGTCACGCGGTGCACGTGGCAGAGCGGCCGCTGCTGCTGCACGCAAGAGGAAGCAAAGCGAATCTGAGGAGGAGGACGAAGAGTCAGAGTTTGAGAGTGATGATAGTGATGCGGCGCCCAAGTCGAAGGGAGTGTCGCCCAAGGGACGTGGCTCTGCTGCGGCGGCGAAAAATAACAAATCAAAAAGTTCACCGGTTGGCAGGGGTGGCGGTGGCGCTGGTAGGGGCGCACCGAAACGTGGCGCTGCTGCCGCCAAGAAGAAGAAAACTGAGACATCTTCTGAGGAGGAGGATGAAGAGGACGTGGATGATAAGGATGAGGATTCCGAGGATGAGCCATTGTCCAAAAAGAATAAAACTGCGCCACCAACTGTAAGATTTCACTCGATTTTTTTTTGGTTATTTCGACTTTTTTTATATGACAACTTCTTTGCAGGACGATGAAATCAAAAGTTTTGTAAAGGAAATCCTTGACGAAGCGAATTTGGAAGAAATCACCATGAAGACGGTGTGCAAACAGGTTTACTGTAAATATCCGCAATTCGATTTGTCGCATAAAAAAGATTTCATCAAAGCCACCGTCAAATCTGTAAGTTAATCAGGTTTTTAGTCGGAAAAGCTAAGAAATACTTACATGAAAAGTTTGTTTGATTTGCAGCTAATTGCGACATAAGCAGCCTGTCAGCATTTGGTTTGCCCCTCAATCGACATCACAGGATGAATCCGTGTTTGACTCGCAAACTCGATTAGGAGACATGGAAGCTGATAGTTTTGCGCGGAAATTTTGAAAATTCCTTTTTTTCTTTAATCGTTTATTTTCTTTACTTTTTCCATTCAACAATTTTTTTTCTTCTTTTTGTTTTATTTCCTTTTTCTATGTTCAACATGTTTCCGTCGTGAGTACAAAAATGGGAGGAAGATTAATGGTAAACATATTTAAATTAAGGGCAAATTAACAAACATAAAAAAAAAATATTTTTCTAATTAATTCGGTTTAAAATCAAAAAAAATCAAAAAAATCTAAACGTTTCGGGACACATTTTAGAAAAAGAACTTTATCACATCAAGATGATTTTTTGACGGAAATCGAAGGGAACACAAAACCGTTGACACAAAGTGGTTGACTTAAATAATATTTTATAATATTTTTATTATTTCTACTAAGTTTAAGTGAAATCGTAAAAGTTATTGTTTTTCTCTTCATTTTTTTTATAGTAACAAACTTAGAGAGCATTTTTTTTGAGAATCAAAAATATTTAAATTGATATATTAAGATGTTTTTATTTTGTATTAATTAATTACATCCACATTTCTTTGTTTGCTGTAAGCGTCTTTCATATTATAATATATACGTATCTGGTTATGTATTTGTTTGAAAAGATATGAAATCATTAATTTAGATAAAATGTGAGAGTAAATAAATAATTAAATAAACGTATGAATCTTGTTGTTCTGGTAAATTTGTTGTCTGGCGGTGATTTCAGTGAATGGAAGTTTTT
>JANSTS010012163.1:0-11972 GCA_026546915.1 Sylvicola fuscatus
GTGTTTACACATCTGTTACAGTATATCAAAATTAATCACACCAACCTCTTGACCTTAAGTTTAAACATATTCTTAAAAGTAAAGACACTGTAAGAAAATTTCTTGTCGGGATTTAGTTTTGCGTCACTCACCCGTTCACATTGATCACAATGAACCATACAATTCTAAGTTGTGTTTTAATTATCTCCATTTTACCACAGATAATGGGGCTCCCCGAGATCATCGGCTCCAAATTTATGTACTTTGGATACGGTAGTAATTTACTAGCCAAACGAATTCACATCCAAAACCCAAGCGCAGTAAGGAAAGAAATTGGAAAACTGAAGGTACTAAATTAATACATCTTAGAAAGCCATTAATTTATTCAATGCTCTTTCTTAAGGATTTTCAATTAGATTTTTCATCTTATTCGCTTAGATGGAAAGGCGCTTCGGCTACAATCGTGGAAAAGCCAGGAGCCATTGTTTGGGGTGCAATATGGGAAATTGACTTAGATAATATGGCGGATTTGGATCGGTAATTACAAAATTGCTTTTAAACCCACCAATTCTGTGCAACTAAAATTTGAATTACAGTCAGGAAGGAGTTAGCGGCGACGTTTACAAACCATTATCGTTGGAAGTGGAAAAGGATTCGGGCGAAAAAATTATTTGTCGTGTGTACCAGCTAGTGAACAATCCATTGGCGCTTTCCGAGACCGAAGTAAGGCCAAAAGAGCGGCAACCATCCAAAACATACTTGGACACAATTGTTAGAGGTGCCAAGGAGTCGCGGTTACCGAATACCTATATTGATTGGCTTACGAGTATAGAGAATAACGGCAATACTGCTGAACAAACTCTAGTTGCACAATTAAATGAAGATTAACACAATTTTTTTATGTTCATATAATCTTTACATTTCAACATACACATAAAATATTTGAATGACTAAAGTCTATACATGTTCTTAACTTGTGTTTAGTTACTATTAAATTTGTTATTATAAGATGAGACCCTTGATGTCAAAGAAATGTGCGCTCCCACCGAAAAATGTTTAAAAAAAGAGCAACTCAAATATAGGCCTTAAAAGTAATATTGTCAGCAGAAGTAAGTGCATTTGAGTCATGAAAAGTTTCTCAAAGTGTAAAATGCATATAACAAGGCGGCTGCACGTTTCTCCGGCTCAAGGGTTTGATCATAATCCTTGTTCATTACATCGATTGGGATAAGTTTAAATCATATATGGGGTCAGTGAAGTTTGTGGCTGGTACAAACGACACTTCCCATATGCGAATCTAAAGAACAAAATTCATGCTTGTGAATACTGCGTAGAAATACTGAGCAATAGAGATTAGTGGAAACTTCCAGTTTGTGGACCCAGTTGATGTTTGGCACAGACAAGCAGAAAACAACTTATAACAATCGAATTGAAAGATTGCTCGAGAACGGAAAAAACATGGTGGTTCCGACTATAACTCAATTTAGGAGTTTTCCTCCTCATCTTCATCCACAATTGGCATCTTATCATCCTTTTTCGCCTTCTTGGTAATCACCTTTTCGATGACAGCCTTTGCCGTTGATCCCCAATGTCCTTTAGTAGCCTCCGATGAAGTCATCAACATTGAGTACGAAGTGCCAGATTCACCTTCTTTGCTGTGATGAATTCCGTACAGGAAATAGACCATCATGCCAATAGCAATCCATATGAAGAATCGAAGCCAGGTCAACGCACTCAAGTGCACCATCAGTTCAATGTTACAGATAATACTTAAGGCGGGAAGATATGGCACGAATGGCACTTTGAACTGCAATCCGCGTGTATTTTGGTGGTGGGCTGCAATGACAACGACACACGCGACAAGGCAGAACAGCAAAAATCCATACAATACTAACGCCCACCAAGTGCCGCGATACAAATCAATCCAGGAAAACTCAAGCTGAAAGCAGACGGCTGCACTGACAAAAGTGAAAAGCAAAACGGAAGCTGAACAAGCTGCACCCGGTTCACAGCGACCGAGAATCGGCTCCAACCAGCGGAATTGTGGCCGCAGTCGTCCAACCAGTGCCATTTCAATCATCTCACTTGTTGGGGAAATTGTGTCAATGCTAGACTGGGATGTTGTGTCCTCATCATCTGGAGTATCTGGAGCATAAGATATGGTCTCATCTGTCGGTGGTGGGCGATAGCGCAGGATAATCACACTGGCACTGACAATTGTGTACGCTAGCAATGTTCCAATAGACATAAATTCCACCAGTTTCTCTAGATCAAAGAGCAGCGCTAAAAGGGCTGAGCAAAATCCCGAAATCGCCAAATTAATTAACGGAATCTGTGTCTTGGAATTAACACGAGCCAAACACTTGAACAGCAATCCATCGGAAGCCATCGAGTAAATACAACGCGGAAGTGCAAACAATGAGCCCAGCAAAGTTGTGGTCATGCCACAGAGGGCACCAATGGATATGGCGTAACGCGCCCATGGCATATTCAACGCACCAAAAGCGTCTGGAAGCGCTGCCGCCGGATTAATCTCACTTATCGGAATCATCAATGTAAGTGCGGCACTCACTAAAATATAGCCAACAGTTACAGCACACAACGACATCACAGTCGCCAACGGAATTGATATGGTGGGATTACGTGCCTCTTCCCCACTTGTGGCGATACTATCAAATCCGACAAACGCATAAAAGCACGTAGCAGCACCAGCGACCACGCCACCGACACCATATGGCAAGAATCCCCCTTCAGCGGCTGTCCAGTTACGTGGATTTGCGTGCCAGAAGCCCAAAACTATGACCAACAACATGACTGCCAGATTTATCATAGTCAGGAAACCATTCAGGACAGCTGTCGCCTTGACGCCAGTGCCAAGTGCCAATGCGTATGCTAAGCACACAAAGAATGCAAGGAAATCCGGATATTTGGCCAACAACTGTTCGTGCATTTCGCCAGTCAGTTCGAGGGTCGTGTTTCCAATCCAACCACCCATCATTGAGTCGACGTAGCCACTCCAGGCGCGTGCCACCGAAGCAGCGCCAAGCATATGCTCCAGAATGATGTTCCAGCCGATGACGAACGCCCAAAATTCACCCATTGAAATGTACGTGTAAACATATGCGGATCCTGCTTTGGGCACACGCGTTCCGAATTCAGCGTAGCAAAGAGCTGATAACATTGACACAAAACCAGCCAGGATGAATGATATTACAATGCCGGGACCAGCGATGTCCTTTGCAACAGCACCGGTAAGAACGTAAATTCCGGCGCCAACCATATGACCGATGCCTGAAAAAAAATCTTATTGTAGTCGCGAGAGATATTTTTGGACAATGGAGCCTTACCTAAAAGCGTAATGTCCATTGTGCTAAGACATCGATTCAATGGAGTTTCCATGACATCATTTGGCAATCCCTTTGTGCGATTCATTTTGGAGCACAATCCCGACATAACGTGCCCTAAGATCATGCGTCTTGTGCTCGGCATCTTGATGGCAATTGTGCGTCTTTAGTTGGATTTGAGCCTAAAATTATGACAACTGTAAATTAGGAGCACATATGGAAGCAATTTACTGGAAAATCAATATTAACTAGTACACACTTTTATTGAACGGCCCAATACCTTTTTGACTTAAAACTTAGGTGTAAATGATTCAAGATTATCTGGAACTCACCTGTATTTTGGTCCAAGAATTTGTAGAAATATATTTGTTTAAACTGATTTAAAAGGAAATCAAATCTAAGCGAATAAACGCCAGCCGTCTGCTAGGCAGAATTTTGCCATGGTCATGCGCGGTCGCTCCCTATATGAGTCAATTGGTATTGTCAAGGCTATCACTTGTTGCCAATCTTAATGCACTCATCTATTCTTGTTGTTGTAATTAATGTTCGATTTTCTTTCTGATCACGAAACCGGAAGTGACGACAGTTCAACTTGGATAAATTCTCTATTGCTGATAGAAATCTTATGGCTTTTACAAATTACAACTTGCTAATGGAATAAATTACACAAATTTATTGTAACAGCTTATTTTCAAAACAATAAGGACACTATAAATCGAATATCATCACCCACCCCAATCTACTGACGACTCTTGAGAATGCTGGTAATGAAAAATTCGCCAGCCTTGTAGGAACTCCTCACTAGCGGGCCACTTGCTGTATACAAGAATCCCATTTCTTTGCCGCGCTCTTCCCAATGCTTGAATTTCTCTGGCGTCACATATTCGATGACCTTCAAATGTCGCTTCGTGGGCTGCATGTACTGCCCCAGAGTGACGCAATCGACGCCATTCTCACGCAAATCCGCCATTGTTTGTTCAACCTCAGCATCAGTCTCACCGAGACCCAACATAATTGACGACTTTGTTACCAGCTTGCTGTTAAATTCCTTGGCCTGTTTCAAAACTTTCAATGTTTGGCGATAGTTGGCTCGCCGGTCACGTACATAAGGTGTCAACTTCTCAACTGTTTCAATATTATGCGCATAAACATCTAATCCAGACAGTGCCACCGTCTCTACGCAGCTAAAATCGCCACGAAAATCTGGCGCCAAACATTCGACGAAAATTTTTGGATTGCGCTCCTTAATCTCACGAATCGTCTCGGCGATGTGCTTTGATCCACCATCCGCTAAATCGTCACGATCCACAGATGTCAGGACAATGTAGTCAAGACCCCAAGAGGCGACGGCTTTGGCTGTGTTCACGGGTTCAGATGGATCCAGTGGGGGAGGTGCACGTGAAGTCTTTACGGAACAAAAGAGACAACCTCGCGTACAAGTATCACCCATTAGCTAAATTTGTGAAATATAATACGAAAATTGTCTGATTATTTAGCTCCATGACACTTGACCTGTGACGATAAGATTTAATTTACCATAATTGTGGCTGTCTGTGTGCCATGTTCACCTCCGCCCCAGCACTCGCCAATGTTTGGACAACGTGCCTCTTCGCAAACCGTCGCTAATTTCAGCTCTCGCAATTGATTCTTGATTTTAGCGTAATTTGCGCCCATCGGAATCTGTGTCTTCAGCCATGGAGGCAATCGCAGACGCTCATTTTCACCTTTGTCACGCTTCAGTTTGCCATCGTAGCGATCCCATTCGGATTCTGTTAGTGACGGGTTTTGAACGAAGTCCTGGAAATTAGGGCCGCTGGCCAATCGCTCACGAATCTCCTCAATGGTTTTGGTGGAGGTTGCTGCATTGTTGGTTAAGCTGCTACTGCAACGGAGTGTCTGAAACAAGTGGATTTCAATATATTTAATTTAATATAATTCAATAACATTTACCAGTTTGTTGCACTGCAATGTATTTCGTAACATTATGATGCGATGGGAACAGCTGTCACTTTTTCCGTGTTTCGGGAATTCGGGAGTCGTTTTAGTGCATTTCCAATTGCAGGAATTGGTTTTGCGACTAATTGGGAAATGACATTTTTTTACATTCAATATGTAAAATGTACATGTCCCGTGAGTTCCCAAATTATTCGCATGGTGTCGCCCCAATGCATGAGAACGAATTCAAATTGCACATTTTTTGGATACGGCAACTGCGGCTATTGGTAGCAAACATAAAAATTGTGCGTCTGCTGTCATTGCGGTTTATAATTTCTCTGTCGTCGCTGTTTTTCTGCTCGTAATTTTCTTGTTGTAATTTATCTGTTTTTTTTGTGCGAAAAGTTGTTTAGATTTTTACGTTTTCTGTGTACAAAATATCGTAAAACATCAATACACTCTAGAAAAAGGTGAATTTAGGGTAAAAACCACCAGTAAAAAACTTGTGAACACAAAGAAAAAATTGCAAGAAGGGCGGCGTTTTTCTTCTTTTTTTTGGTGTCATTATTTAAAAAAAAAATTTGCTCCCCACTGTATTTTATCGTTTAAAATGGGAAGTTCCATGAATCCTCTACTCTGCGAGGGCCGAGAAACTTAAATTTAGATAGCCAATGCACAGCGTTTTCCAAAATCACTAGAAACTGAAAGCATTTAAATAAATTTGCAGCTGTAAAAATATTAAGAAAAAAAAACATCCAGTGCACTTGTATTGGTCGCCAACGTCCTCACAGCCAACATATGCATGTATGTTGTATATTCTGGATGTGATAAGGCAAACGGGAGAGAATATGCACAATTTGTAAATGCAAAGCCGGTTTGTTTTAATTGGATTCAGTCGAAAGCAGTAATATGAAAATGAATTTAATTTTATGATTTTTCTTGTCGATAGAGTTGCAACAACCCCTTCTATGGGAAAATTGATTTTGCATGCAACTTTTCCGCTGTTTGCCCTGTTTCCTCGTTCGCCAGTGGCCATGGTCGTCGGCTTTGCGCTTCATAAATTGTTTGGCTTCAGATTGTATCACATTTTCTCTTCTACATTATTCTATACAACGTAGAACTGTACTGAACTTCCGTTTCGATCCACACTAGTTTTGTCATTTGAATGTCAATGCATCTAAGTGGAAATTTGTGCCAATCCCATTGATTTTTGTAGTTTCGTTCATAATAAATTCACAGTTCAAGTGACAAAACAGCACACAGAAATCTTCCCAACATTGACCGTGACAAAATCCTGGGACACGCTGCTGTCTCAATCGGTGTGCAATGGATAAGAGAAACTGTGAGATGAAAATGTGCGATGAGTCGGAAAATCAATGAGCGCAATTGGATGTGGGGGTGACTCATGGCCAAAATAGCATACACACAGAGATGCAGATGTGTCAAGAATTCTATTTTCATTGAAAATGTCAACACTGAAAAATTTTGCTCGCTAATCTTAACTAAACTGAAAATTCAGTTTTTTATCAAGAAAACGTCCATTCTATTGTTGGTTATGACATATGACAAATATCCCGCCACTTATCAGCAGCTTTCGTTGTGGTGAAGTGAAGCAGTTTAAAACAATCCGTCTGTAATCTTTTTCACATTCGATAAAAATGTGCTTTTGTGACGAAGATGTCTGCTTTTGAAATTTATCGACACCCTCTGCCACAGGCGTGAACTAGCCACGTTCCGTGTGCGTATCTTCCGCAAATAGAATTGCGTTTGATTTGAAGTTTAAACATTATCCGTTTTGTTTGTCTTTGCAGAATCATTAAAGTCTCCTTCTTAAGAAGCCGAACGCTAAAGATACAAAAAACAAACAGGAATCATGTCTTCTGCTGAACACCAAGACTCAGTTGATCATCACGATGGGGACGGCGAGGTCGACTCCAGCTATCAACCACCGCCGGAGAAAACAATCGAGGAGATTATGGCCACCGACCAGGAGGACGAGAGTCTTCGTAAATACAAAGAAGCGCTGCTGGGAGCTGCACAGGCCGAGAAAATTGTTGTTGGTTAGTTTACGAAAATGATAAAGCAAAAAAAAATTGTGTGTTTGAACTGATAAAGTGATAACGTAAGCGGGGGATTATTCCCTGGCCTGATGAATGTGTATTGAAACTGTTTCTTTTGACAGACCCGGATGACCAGCGCAAGGTGATCGTGAAAAAGTTGGCGCTTTGTGTGCCCGGCCGAGACGACATGGTGCTGGACTTGACGGGTGATCTCACCAAACTTAAGAAACAGGTGCGACATTGATTCTTTGGGGTTGTTAACCGGAAATTAATAAATTCGATTCCTTTGAACAGCAAATATTCGTCATCAAGGAGGGCGTTCAGTACAAGATTCGTATTGATTTTGTGGTGCAGCGTGAGATTGTGCACGGACTTAAATATGTGCAAAAGACATACCGAATGGGATTGCCAGGTGAGCTGTTGATCATCAACGCCGTTTTCTTTCTATTGATTTTAACTAATTTACTAATTTTTTTGCTCATCGGGAATATATGAAAATTATTTTTAAAAATTGGTATTTAATCTTGAAGCTGCCGGTAAGCATTGAAACATAATAATTTAGTCGAAAATAGTAAAAAGTAGGCTAATTGCAACAGTAAAATTCGTTAATTGCACAAATTTCACCAACGAATTTGAAGCCAATCAATAAATATTTCGCTTTAAAATTTGCTTAAAATGTTTGGTTAATGAATTTAAAAAAAGTAAACGGCATTTGATAAGCTTGTAAACAAAAAACCGTGGAAACGAATCAATGGCGAATATTTGCACTTAAGAATAAATAATTTTTGTATTGAATGAGTTACGCAATGAAATTGTTTGTCTCGGCGACTACGCATTGGCAAAACGGTTGTACAGTTGACATGTAACTAGAATTGCCCATTTTTGGGCGAGAATCACAATTATTTGTAGATGAAAAAGAACACAACGAAAAGCAAATTCGCTATGTACCACTTACGACCACACTCTGGCCAGTTAGTCTGGAAACGGATATTTAATTGTTTTTGTTTTTTCACGTCTTAAATGAATGCAGTAAATTGGATTGCACATTTTACGGATTTGGCTAAACTGGTTTTGCTGCTTCATTCAATAAAGTTGGTTGGCGAGTAAAGTCAGTGGTAGCCGAAGTGGCTGCGTCGTTTCTTGGCGCTGTAGTTTGTTGTTGGTTCGAATCCCAGATGAGATGAGAGCGAAAGTTGTTGCGTCTCATTTTCTTCTCTCCCATTGCCTTTATAACGGCGGATTAATCGCTTTTCACCGATCAGTTCGCTTACTTATCATTGATGGGGGCAAGATTACCAATCACTTATAATTTAAATCGCGATTTTGGCTCCTTCCAGTCATAATTGTTTCATAAATAAGTGACATTTTTTTTATTTTCATTCTTTAAAACTATTTTAATTTTTATTTTAAATACATTTTTAATTTTTTTTTGCTTCACTGCACCTAGTTGACAAGATGACGCATATGGTCGGCTCGTATCCACCCAAAAAGGAAATCCAAAGCTACACGACACCATTCGAAGAGGCCCCATCTGGCATGGTGGCGCGCGGCTCCTACTCAGTCACCTCCCTATTCACTGATGACGACAAAAACGAGCACCTCAAATGGGATTGGGCATTCGAAATTAAAAAAGACTGGGAATAAGATGTCTTCGAGCGCTTCTTTCGCCACATGTAACTTGCATATACAAAAAAGAAAAGGAAATTTAACAAGACAGCAGAAACAACAAATGAAAAACAAAAATATTAAGAAATTAAAGTATAAAAATGAAGCACTTACATTATAATATTTTTCTTTCATTAAATTATTACTATATATAATTTTTTAAAGTAAGAAAATCAGAGCGATTGACTATTGTTGCTACACATTTCTGTTTTGTATGCGTTACATGTTCAAATGATGTTAAAACATAGAACAAACATGTTTTTCTTCAGCATAATTAATGCTTTTCTTGAAAATTCGCCAAATATTGATTAAATAAATATTAATTTGAATTTAAAAACAAAATAGAGCAAATTAAAAATAGTATTTTCGTGTTGAGTCGTTATGGAGACTCCGTAAGATCTTCCATTAAGCGTTGTTTTTAGTTCAATTTGCAATATTATTCAGAAGTTCAAATAACTAATTTTAATTTTTCTTCATTATTTACAATTGTAAAACGTTAGAAGACATTATTCGATCATAGAGATTAGCGAAGAACAAAAAGTATGATTAAATTTTTAATATGCCATTCATTTTCTTAAAGTAACATAATTCATATTCTTTCCCAAATTGGTCCAGTCATTTTGAAGAAGCTTTCTGTAAAAAATGCAATTTTTTTTGTCGCCAAATTTCCCCGCTTCACGCGAATATGGACCAACATAATATTCCTGCATAAATGCAATTATAAATGTTCTGTTTTGTCTGAAATAAAATTACAATGTTTGCCTTAAATATTATATCGTCTGCTTTGTCGCTGTTTTAATATTTTTCGTTTTTTTAAACCGACATTAAACGCATTTTCAACTATAAAGTTTTAACAAAAACAAACATTTACCTCAAATTCATAACATAAGCCATACAAAAAAAAAGCAATAGCATACCGTGTTTCAGTATAATGTTTAAAAATTTAATTCATGTAATGTATAAATATATATTTATGTATAAGATTGTTCTACCAACATTTTGAACGCATAAAATTCAACGGCATGGCAATTACCCACACTTTGTACACGTGTTTATATAGAAAAGTATTTTTGTTATAAACAAATAATTGAGCGTCAAGAAAACAGAATTTAAGTATAATAAATTTGATAATTTTACAAATTGTATATTTATGGATAAAAATTACTTAACTTTTAATTTCAGATTTTATTCTAGATATTGTTATCAGGTGTATCTTTTTGTGACAGCCTTTGGAAAAGTGAAAATTCAATGCGGAAAATGAAACTGGAGAGCAAAGGTCTTCACTACGAAAAGAAAAACGCCTGCTGGTTGTCTAAGTGAAATCGTTTTACAAAAATATTAAGTTAAAAGTAAATAATTATCGCATTGTTTTTAGTGGCAAAACGTCTTTCAATTAATTAGACAAATAAAATTCTCAGGTTTAGAAAAAGGTGATTGAGAGTTGTAAATAAAATATAATTATAAAGTAACGGCGATATAAATCAGCGGTTATTACTTAACAGTTAGTGTGTCTAAGACTATTTCTTCTTTCTAGCTTTTTATTTCTGTGAATATTTATATATAATTAAAATAAATAATTAAAGCTTCTGGAAGTGCAATCTTGATTCCCAGATCAACCTCCTTATCAAAGAACTTGGACTGATATCCCCAGTCCTAGTTCCAGAACTCAAACTGAGCCAGACAGCCCCTGACGTCCGTTAGCAATACTGCGACCTTGTTGTAAGTACAACCACTATTATTAGTGCAACACGTCCGAAAGGGGGATGAAAACATATTATCCACCCCCTTATCGAATAACTAAACACCTCCATTACAATTTATTAATTGTTATTTTATGAACATTATTTCCATAATTAGTTTAAAAATTCCTGAAAAAAATATCTACAAAAACGGCAGAAATTGAATATGTTAAATATCAAACCTTTTGCTGTGCTTTTGAATAACATTGAAATTGAAAAAGACTCACTTAGATGTTTTTTATTTGTTTTTATTTCTTATTGTTTTTTTTTATATAAAATATGCAATTAGTCGCTTTTCATTAAAAATAAACCTGTTAATGAACAATTAAAAAGACTACATATTTACACAGAAAACAAATAAATTATAAATGGACAATATCTATTTGTTTCAACGCTATACTTAACATGTAATCACAATTTTCGCACGTTTTCTCTCGATTTACTTACTTCTTGTCTAAATATTATTAAATATTCTTTACGTTATTATTACAATTACAATGAAATTAGTTGAAATTATATAGCTAATTTTGATTTAATTTGGTAATTTCGAATAAACTTTTGCTATCTATGACTTCGCACGAACATCAGATGAACATAAAGGCGCTTTCTTTCAAAAGCTTTAATAATTGTAAAAACATAACTGTACAATAAACATATGTATATATACTACATCAATAAGAATATAATTATGCGACAAATATAGGCAACTCTGTGTTTCATTTACATGCTAAACAACATATTTGTCAGTCCAAAATCGAAAATACTTTAAACATTTCAATTTATATCCGTTTCGTTTGTTGTTTTCTTTTTGTTTTAAATAGGTAAAATTATTAAAAATGTTTTTTTGTTTTCATTTAAAAAACAGAAAATGTGTATGAATAAATACAGTTTAAGACCTAGTAACTATTTCCTGACTTTGGCGGGTAAAGACTTCACTTCGAGTAGCTGTGGATAGTTTTCGACAATGTTCAAAAGAATCGTGTCGATGTAGTGTTTTAAGCGCGTGTTCTCGTCCTCTTTCTCCTGGAAGGCAATCTGTAACTGAAGTGAGATTTATGTTTAACAAAAAATATTTTTTTAAGTGAAATTACATGACACAAAATGACAATTATATATATTAAATGCAAAAAGCGCGTTGATCGTGAGCTTTTGAGTGAATGTTGAGTGATCTTTTTTATTTTTTTGAGTTACTTAGTAAAAGTTAACACAAAGTTAGCAAAAACTGTTATCTAGGATGATAACTCGCGATA
>JANSTS010012194.1:0-22230 GCA_026546915.1 Sylvicola fuscatus
GTAATTTGTCGCATTGAGTTGTTTCTACACTGATTTAATTTTCTTGCGTATTTTTTCTAGAAGTCTTCATTTTATTGTTCCTCAAATGTTAAAGTCAAAACATTAAATGAACATCTGAACAATTTGGACAACATTTTGTAAAAAAATCCACGACATCTTTTCCAGTTGAAAACAGCAACGAATTTTGATACAAAGCAGTTGTAACGGAATATGGCACGGGCACGATTGAAAGAGATTAAATTTGGCCTTAGAATGTGAATTGAATGCTAAAGGCAATACACATGGGACGGATCGCGGATACACATAAACTAAAATACATCCAATTATTTTGTGTACAAGTATAAATTTTACATATTGAAATCTTGGAATTCCATCTAACCGGAACTAGTAAAATGATTTCGCTTCATGTTCTGGTTATAACCGCAAGGAAATGTCGAATGCCAATTATAGTTTATAGAATATTTGGTTTACTTAGTTTTTCAGAACTAAAGAAGTTAAAAATTATTTGTGGTGCACAATGTACAAGTGCATGCTCGCACAGATGCTTGTACAGATGGTGAGAGACTAACCGACAATGGTCTGTCACGGCGGTACATTTTATTGATTAATCAGAAACTTGATTGAAATTTTTTTGTTGAATTGTATAAACATATCATTATGCTATAACGTATAAATATAGCAAAACCATATTTTTTAATTTTCAGTCAAACTCGTGATTAGCTGTCATCTATGTAATGCACTAGATGTTGACTTTGTGTGTTTTAAATTCTTAAAATAGCAACTTTAAAAAATACCGTCGTGTACCAAAAATATATTTTTTAATTTTATTTTTGGTAAAGGTATGCACTATATCTCACGAACGGTTTTTTATAAGTTTTGGAAACCCTTTAATTTGATGGTATGTTAATATTTTACACAATAAGAAACATCAATTTTTTTTTTAAATTGAGTTTTTTTAAACTATTTGTAAAAAAGACTAGTTTTGACTACTATTTTTGAGATTTCCTTGCTCAAAGACACATCTAGGAATTGTACGACGTAAGTATGTAAACTATTGGGCCTGCTCTCCCTGACACGATTTTGTTGTTGTTTGATGTAACCTTATATCCTTTATTGTCCTGAACAATAACATTTTGTTGGGTATGCATATCAATTTAAAATTGATTAAATACAAAAATAAGCCATGATTTACTTTGAATTAAAATGTTGTTCTTCTATATCTATAACAATACAAGGAAACGTAAAAGGATGTATCTTAAATCAATCTATTGAAGAGTAAACTATACTTGGCTAAAATGAAAAAAAAACACTTTTTATTTTGTTTAAAAACGCTCTAATATTCGGTAAGATGTGCTGCTTTTTGCAAAAAAGAAGCATTAAATAATAATTGTAACTTTTAAAAGATTTGCTTGTTACACTTTTGAGAGTTTATAAAGAGACAATATCCATCACAACTAAGTAACTTAAAACAAAATGAATATTTTTAATTAAATATATATTCGCTGTAACCCAAACTCAACCGACAGAGTAGCAATTTATCAGCATTCTGCACAACATTTCTTCACGTTGGCAGAAAATTATTGGTTCGAATTTATTATATCGCCGAAGCGTCCTGAAATAAAGGTGAGCCTTTACAGAACATCGCTAAAAACAACTATTTACACTAAATCAGCTCAAGTAGTATCTGTTTCCTGCAGTCCATATTATTTATTTACATGACTCTTTTATGTATACATTTACATATAAGAATCTGCTTGCGGTCAAGTTCAAGTCTTCACCTTCGCCTTACAGTATAAGGATGATTGCTGTTTTCCAATAAGTATAGGGTTTTAAGGTTTTAACAGATTAACACATTCGTACTCTCCTCAGAAGAATTTAACATTAATCAATGACACTGAAAGCTTAATAAAGTTGTACGAGTTAGATTAGGGCGAAAGTTTCCTAGCATTTTCGATCAATTTTAAATTCCTTAGCTAACAAATAACAGATGCTATAAGCTTAATGGAACATAAGGTAATTGGTCGTTGCCTAATGACGCCAGTACTGATTAATTATGAAAATTTAATCAATGACACATTATTGAAATTGCGCAAGGGCGCGCGATAGATTAAATGATATTGTTGTAGCAAGATGTTTGCCGAGTGCATTCGTGCTGCGAAATTATACTGAATAGAAATGAATGCAATTAATTTATACATGACACTTTTGTGCAATTACAATTTTAATCAATAATTTGTAAGCAAGATTAGCGAGTTTACCTAATTCATGCAAACTGATGCCATTATTATTAATAATCTAAAATTAAGTGTGGAAATTATGTTACGTTGATTACCCAACTGTGCAGACCTGCAAACTTTTATCAACAATTTAGCTGGAAATTAAATTAAGAACTCATTGTGCCGTAAAAGCTTGTGCAAAAAGTTGCGTAAAAGCTAAACGTTTTGCCTTAATATTGTATGAATGGAAATTCAATTAGATGCTATTCATTCCTGTAAAATTGTGCATACGTTTTACTAAATAGAATATGTTCATTGTTTATTTTCTATTATTCTAGTCACATATTATATTACAAGAATCCAATAAGGTGACGTCCCTCGCGCCTTCGCCCTTCAAAATGAGCTAATGGATTTGACTTCCATCCCACACTCATGCAACACAACATAAAACATAGTTGTCGGTACGGTACGCGTTTTTCGTCAGTACCGGGATTGTTGAACCATCAATAGAAGTCCTCTAAGCTTGCCGCATCCATTAGTAAGCTTTTTCCTCTTGAGAGCCTAACGATTGCCTGAGAGTAATTAATCTTGACAATATGATGTTGATGTTTTAAGACACTGAAAATCGCAATTTATTCTACTTTCTATCATTCGGAAATTGTTTTAGATTGTAAAACATTTTTCAATGAAAGATTTACTGAAACTTTAACTCATAAGAAGAACATACAATTGTTTCTTAAGGAATACTCTTTTCTTTTATAAGAAAAAAATTCACACACAAAGTATTGTAAAAAATCGATATACATAACACAATATTCGCAGCACTTAAAGAAACACATTAAATTTAATAAAAATTAATATAGACGCAGATATCTTTCAAAACAACTATGACCGGAAGATGACCTTCAACACTTTAATGACGGGAGCTTCAAAAAGCATTGAAAAAACAAAGGCCCCGATGAATGATATAACAACGTTACCGAGGAACACCGTCAAAACTAGACCGTGCTGGAGATGCATCGGTGACTGCATGCGGAATGACGTAATCACCATGACTATGGGATGCAATAAGTACGCACAATAGGTGAGACGACTTAGTGGCAGGAAGGCGCGATACGAAAGTATAGCGTTCACCGGACTGGCCAGCCCCCAATAGCAGGCCAATGTTATCCAGACGAGGGCAGCGCCCCAAGCTAGTGACGGAAACAAAATGAAATATAACGTAATTGAATTGGGCGTCTCATCTTTGCGGCAGCCACAAAAGCGTTCAATGAGGAATATACGTTACCAGTGTGCCCCAGGCTGACGTAGAAGGCTGTGAGGAGGACAGAGAGGCGGCCACCCCATACTCCAAATACCATGGCGAAGAGAATGCCCATCGAGACAAGCCACAAAAATAGATTTATAAATAGCGGCACTTTGGGTGGCTGCTTGACACGCTTGATAATGTAGCCGGTCACCATGCCTGCGTATGTGAGATCGCCACATGATTGGAATTATTGAATATCCGCGTGATTTGTCACCATATACGAGCGGTTACATACCCATGATGTAGGGCCCAATGCGCTGCCACGGCTTGTTGTACAAGAAGTCAAACGACTCGAACGGCTCGGCTACCTTGTGGGTGTAGTTGAAGTGCAGCGATATCACCGCCGATGTCACCCAAGATGTTACCAGAAATGTGATCAGCATCGTTACAGAACACTTGAGGTACCTGTTCACGTCCAGACAGTGTTAATGAGCTTTGCGGCTATACAATAGAACGGAAGGTAGTTACCTGGCTGAGAAAACTAAAAGCAAAATGGCGATTATGTACAACTGCATGTCATTGGCCATGTACCATGACCATATCATGCAGAATTCGCTCATCGGATACCAATTGTTGATGTAGAGCACGTTTCGCCACCAGTATTTGGGACATGTCAAATGGTCTACCAGTCCTACCGGGAATACGGAGCGGTCGTATGAATATCTGAAAAACCGGTAAAAGCTTTAACACCTTTTTTCATTCATTAAATATTTAGAAAAAATACTTGAGCGCCAACTCGTTGAAGACAATAACCATGAAGTAAACTGGTGTCAATCGAAAATATCGATACACGACTAGAAGAACACTCTTTTTGACGCTTTCACCGCACTCTGGTCGTTTGGTTATCTTGTGCGTCTTTAAGAAAAGATGAGTCACTAGAAGCCCACTGATAAAGAAGAATGTGTCCACGGAGAGGGAGGCATTTCCAATTATCTGATATCCGAATTTGCGTTCAGCGATGACTCGGCCAAACTGTTAAATTGGAAAGCCATTTGAAAATCAATTTTTGCAAATTTTATTTTAAGTGTTCTTCAACGATCTTTCCTTCTTCATTTGAGTAATGACTAATGTAAAATACTGTTTTTTTTAAGTCTTAAACAAAAAGTCACTTCTTATTTACTATCAGCTTTTGTTTTTTACATCAATAATTTCCCGCAGTGTGTAATACATGTCACATTACTTTTGGTGCAGTTTTCCACCGCAGTCATCGCACATGTAACGCGTTAAGATTAATGTCTCATCAATTGTTAATCGTTCCATCATTTGGGCTTAAGAATTTACACCCACAGCACGTGGCTTGATGATGAATGTATATGGATGTTAGTAAAGTCTTTTATGTTATTTCGCAGCGTTCCTAATCACTTAAATTGATGAGTCGTCAAGCTGCGCACCTAAAGTAGCTGTTTGGCTTTCTTTGCTGCCATTGGTGAACTCTTAAGCGAGATTCTCGTATTATACCGTAAAGGTTTGCCTAATGAACTAAATTAATGTTCTAACAAGAGATCGCAAATGAATGCTTTTAAAATTTAATCTCAAATTTACTTAAATATAATTCGGGTATTTCTTTACATACGACAATTGAGAAAAACGTTGAGAAATCTTTTTTTCCACCTTACAGTGGGAGTGGGTGTTGAATGTTAAAAAAATTAAATTTCCGGCGTTTCCTATATTCAAAATGTGATTGACAGGCATGAAGCCAAAATGTCTGTACCTACGTAAGTTTATGACCAATACTCAAGAGTTTCTGTATATTGTTACTTTGCACAACGGCTTTTTAAATATGATTTTTTAATAATAATTGTTTGTTAATGACCAAACCTGATATTTTTTTAGAGACGAGTATTTCTTACACATACAATTTCTATGTGTCACTTATGTGAAAAATAATAAAATTATGAATGAAATTGGCGCTATTCGCCTCCCAGTTTAAGTTGAAAGAATGCTTACATGACCTGACATGCCCAAGATAATAGAAAAAGCGATGTCCATAAAAATGTTGCCTTTGACCTTGACAAACGCTACGCAAATGCTTGCCGTGTGTTTTTTTTTTCTTTCTTTAAATTATTTTTAAATCTCTACATTGTATAAATCATAAGAATATACTTTTCGTTACAAAAAATGGAAATCAATAGGTGATTGCAAACAATACAAATTGTAATATGATATTATCAAAAAATCCAGTTTTATTTTTACTTTTTCATATATTTATAATCACTTTTCTGATGAAAAATAACAAATGAAATACTATTTGTGAAATGCTTCTCATTCATTCTTTGGCTTAAACCAAATGTTTTCAGTTTTTAACTAAAATTAATGACTATACACAACAATTAGTTGTCGTTGTCATAATAAATATAATATTTGGAAAGTGTAGGTACTATTAATAAATGTAATTCCCAATATGATTGAGACAAGCTCATACTGATATCTGCCACATGTCACAACACTCACAAGTTCATCTGGGATCGTTAATACAGATAATATTTGTTGATGATAAATCGATGTATCGGCTAACCGATATGACATGAAAAAAGCTTATAAGTTGATTTCAATTTGACTATGGAGTCCCAGAGCCGTGAAGCAAAGTGCAAAATAATGCATTGGAGTGCACATATGGATGTCGATAAACCACTTTCTCCCGCCACGTTAGGCGATTCGATAATGTTGCAGCATGTCGACGTTCGTCATAAGAGTTCCGCTATAAAATGCAATTTTGAATTTTATTTTATGTGCATTTTCGCTTTTGGATTGAGACATAGTAAATGCCATTGTAGGAAAACCATGAATGATTCATAACAAATTTGCTTAGGTGTGAATGGGAAAACTTGTTTAATGCCACCCAATAACATTGAGTTATTTGATTACACACAAGAAAAAAAATAAAAAATATTAATTAAAATTTGTTATGACTTGTGTGAGTTTAATTGTAAAAGACGCTTCGTCTCTAAGTAAGCTAACCCGCACAGCAGAGAAATTTTTTTAATAACAACTATAAACAATTCGAAATACAAAATGTTAAAGTGACGAAAAAATGTGAGGCCTTCGCAATCATAAAAATCATTATTTAATTTACTGAATTCTAACTAACTAACTTGACATTTAAATGAAAATTTGCAAATTAATTTAAGCATTGTATGGTTGCATGAAGAGAGTAAATAAGTTTCGTAATTTCTTGCAAACACAACAAGGTTTGGCAAATATTTTGCATTGGAATGCTTTATAGTTTATATAAAAACAGATTTCTTTAAGCACCAGTCTGCTTAACCACTCATCTCGAAAGTTCTGTAGATTCTTGTCGCAAATAATCGACATTAAACAAAGTACACATATGCAAAGAAAAGAATTTCCACTTTGTTCGTGTGTGTTCAAGTTTAATATAAACCAAATTTTAACATCTGATTTTCCTTTCTTTGTCTCGAAATCTAGCCCTTCTTTTTGGTCCGCGGACCTACCAGGAGAGCATTCCTGAAAAACTTAAAATCAAACAGCTTTGCCAGCATTCAGTAGATTTAAGATACTACTTGCTTGCATGCAGGTAAAACAAATACAATCTGAAATTTCACATTACTTATTGTTGCAAGCACATTTTGGCAAAATGCTGCGCTGTCTGTTGCACTTCATCTGCCCGTAGCAAAAGACAGAAGAGCAGATGCCGACAATAAACGAATTAAAAAACATCTCACAGTTACAGTATAATGAATTTTACATTCGCTTCACAATTATTGCACAAACATAATTCTTGTATTCCATAATACAACACGGCGCGACGCAACGCAGCGGAAGAGAATGCACACACTGGCGAGCGAAAACTTGCATAACAAATTATTTCGGAAATTTGAGCCAGAAATACCACATTTCATGCGGTTGTTAACACTGAACAGCTTCGAAATCAATATCGTGTTTAAGTACATTTATTATGAGCTCACTGAGTACTTACCCGATTTTCACCGATGGCAAATAATTGCAGGTACGTGTGCACCATGATGGTCCAGAGGAGTGAGAACAACCTCAAGCCGTGTATGCAAGTGAGTTCCTGTGAAATTCCAATCAACAGAAGACAGTATTAAGTTAGCATACAAAATACCTTTGGAATTATTTAATCAGTGGTGGGAATAATCATTAAGGTAAACAAAGGTGTTACTATTTCAACGCCGTAAGGCATAAACCTATAGCATTGATGGGCGCAGGAGGGGGGTGGGGGGGGGATGGTACCTGAGATCCCTTGTTTACTGACAAAATTGTTCTCGCATTGGTGCTGATGGAGAAGCAGAGCAGCAGCTGCTGAGGGATGCCTGAAAAGGATCAAAACACCAATCGTTCAATTATTCAATCAAAGGTTTCATCCACATATCATGCATGCCAGCAGTTTCATATAGCATTTAATTACCGCATGATATTAGGATAATTGCCTGTACGTGTTCGAGGGAATTGCGGTGCAAGAATTTATGGCGGCGAAGTACAGGGTGTAAATATCCACCAATTTTATTAAATACCATTTTTAATTAATAACACGTTAAAACTGCAGACTCGTAATTTGATTTCCTGACAAAACTCACCAATTGATTTCTGGCCAGCTGCCTCGTTCTTTTCGTTGCGCTTCCGCCACTTCATCTGGTCCACATCATTTGCCGTGTCAACATTGTTATTGTCGTTCATTTGATACAACTCAAACGTCTTGCCATTGGTCTGTTCCGACTGTGTAATCTTAATTGCTTCAGCAACACTGTGTGGCGCAATTTTGGACTTTTGCCTACTACTGCGAGCTGCCTCGTACAACGATGCAATTAATGCTATGGCCAAGAATGTTGCACAAATTCCACTGGAACGTAATTAAGCATAAATACCATTAAGATGGGACTAATTTGAGGCATTTGGAATTAAAATGAGGATAAAATTGGTGCTCACGCAAAAAGATAGAATTTCCGGTCCTCCCACAACACGTACTCGCCCGGCACACGTTTCACGTACACAAAGCTAATATCGTTAAGCTTGCGGTTTTCCGTAAGCGTCACGGCAGCTGGATCGAGCTTCATCATTTTCTCAACATCCTGTGTCGTGCACGACTTGGGCAAACACTGACCCACTTGCAGTCCCTTAGGCTAGAAGGCACAAGTGCCCAAAGATTTATGAAATGTTGGTTTAAAATTGTGACTTTGTAGCTTATACCTTCCGCAGTCCCGGTGTTAATTTCACCATCAAACGTGCCACGTAAAATCCCATTTCCACGTGTTTGATGCTGCGCGTGAGATTCGTAGATGCCTCTTTACGAATCGCATGCATTTCGTTGTTGACCTCTTTACAGAATTGCAAAGAACCGGTCCAGAAGTCGTTGCCAAAGAAGAACTGGCCACGGTATCGACCTGACGAATCGCTGGCTATGAGTGTGTTAAAAGAGTAAAAACTATTATGCAAAGCTGTTTTATAATTTGCATTCAAATTTACCCTTAATGGCCCATAGATCGGCATTCGACAACGCTTCTAAGTACACGGCCATCTCCTCCCCACACCACCACGTCACCTCGTGAATGATTTCAGCTTCATTCCATTCATTGTGATCAAAAAGCTGTGTAAACACTTGAAAGCTTGTCACCGTGTCATTTTCCGTCGCCGGTTTCGCTAACCCTTCCTGCACTGCTAGTTTAGACTTTTTACGACCTTTTCCAATTTTGAAAACATGATTTTTGTCACCAGCCATCACAGCTCGTTCGCTGCTATTCACCATCTCGTTGCTCAGCGTGAACTCCTCAAAGTCGTCATATTTGTTGCTGCCAGACGACATGAAATTGGTCAAACGCACACCATTATCGCTGGGTGGCTTTTTGAGATCAGCTATTGGACGGATGGTCATCAGCTCGATACCCTGCTCCACCGCATCCCCCCTGCTGGCCGCATCCTTGGCGTGGCTGGTTCGCTCGGTCGCTAACTCGTTTGCATTAATTGAACTCAACTTTTCCGGATAAAAATTGCCATCCGGCGTCGTGTGGCCAAACCCGTCGTTAGCATCGGTGGTATCGCTGTTGAAATGTTGCGTTGAAGCCGCGTGTGCTTCGATGGTAGTTGCAGACTCTCCATTAGAAAGTCGCACCACTGCGCTTATGTGAATCAGCAGCAAGATACCATTTCTATAGAGCATTTCGTTTTAAGTGTTGTCGAGATGTCGTTTTTATTGGCACAATATTTACAGCTCTAAAGTTCTGAAATCTGATTGTTGTGAAATGTTCTGATTGATTTGCAGCCCAAAGGAAGCACTATGGTCGATTATTGGCACCAAATTCTACATTATTTTGAAACTCATCCACGTGAAGATGATGGACGTCACATTTAATCTGCTGTTATGTTCAGTGGCAAAAATTCGTATATCATTTGACACAGTTGAGCAACCAAGCGAGTGTTTTCCCAGACGTCTGTAAAACAGTAGAAACAATTATCAAAAAAAAAAAAAAAATTCTTGGCAAGGAAAAATGCTTAAAAAACGGATCCAAGTCACCTTGGATATTACATTAACGCACAAACTAAAGCGATTTACGTGTTGATTAAATACAGGAAAGTAGTGATTTTGAATCGCATCGGAATCTTGTTGGCATGAGTGGTTGCCGATTTCAAGTATTACGTACTCATATGTTTCCGCCTTCATATTTACTCGCCATAAACTTCAAGTTGTTTTTCTCCGGAGTCCGATGTACTTCGTTGAAAATAGAAATTTTGTAAGACTCTTAGAGAAATGTTGCTGCTATTTACGCTTTATTACTTACAACAACAATTATCCCGACGCAAAACATGGGAAATATATAAAATGTTTACAGCTGCACATCGATTTGTACTTTAATTACAAGGGACAGACCCTAATGAACTTTGCTCTTGGGTACAAAGCGCACCTCTAAAAGACACTTGCGTCTTAATTTATACATTATTTATTAAAGAAGGCAACATCCTATGTCTTGTCTGTTAATCTTATTTAACAGATTGTTTGTACTGCTAATGTAATGTGAATCGATAACATTAATGTTGGGACATTTAAAGGAAAATAATACATGAATGGCAGGCTTATCGCACAATTAAAGCTATTGTAAAAGAAGAATCCATTTATTTTCACGACTAGGATAATATCGCAAATTACAAGCCGAACATAAATATTCAGTGGTATGAATATTTCATCATTATTGGATAAAAAATTCGCGTCAGTTTGAAGGAGCCTTTAAAGTCAAACAAAAATTCCTTCAAGGTAAAAAAATCGTTTTTTTTTTTGTAGAAATAGGAGATTTTCTTCTTTACACCTTAGAGCTGTACGTGTATAAACTATTGCCGGCTAAAAAATAGTATTTTTAATTGATGTCTTAAATTTTTTTTTTAAATATGTGGGCAAAATAAAAAAAAAAGAATAATTCAATATACATAATTAAGAGCCGCAGAAAAATATTCCAGCTTCATAAAAACTATCCAAGCCTTTCCTTATTTCTATCTAATTGTCAATCAACTAAGCGTAACGAAAAAAAATTAAATCGAATTAAAGATAAATCTTTAAGTCAAAATTACGATTGCATAAAATTTTGTAATCGAGTGAAAAAATTGAACGTGTAATTATAATTCTCGGTTCAAATAAATGGGTCGAAATGTCATTAGCGACTCATTATGTAAATTATGCGCAATATGCAGCGGCTGTGATTGTGACAATTGTTCGCATTGAAATGCGATACTATAATATTAAATGATTTTTTGGCAATTAAACAAAGTAAATCACGTATAAAAAAACGGCAGGGAGGGCCGGTGCAATAGTTGATATACGAAAAGCTTTAAGATGTATCCTTAAAAAATCTCTTCTAAATACTTAAAATCGTTTTTAGATCTTGAAGGTATGGTTTTTTGACCTCGACACATACAGCAAAGTTGTTAGTCCCATAAGCACATTTATTAATGTAGAGAACCAATATTAAAAAAAAAAAACGGTTTAAAAGAAGCTCTGCTGGAGCAAACTTATTTCTATCATCAAAATTTTTTTTTTGCTACAAGAATCGGCCCACAATAATACAGAAGAAATAATAACTAAAAATTAACTGTTCAAAAGATAGAAAAAACAAATTAGTATTTGACCTTAAAAAGTTAGGTTAATGACCTTAACACATTTATAAAAATGTTTACCACACTGACTCCTATAATTATGTGAAACATTAATATGCCATAAAGTTAAAGGATTTGAGTTATAAACATGTGAATTGAAGTAAAAAAAACACGCGGCAGGGAAAGCTGGCGTAATATAGATGTGTCCGTAAGCAAAGGAATTTAACCGAAAAGTAATATTTGTAGCAGAAGAAGTAATATTTTCAACTCAAAATCGGTTTTTGTAGAAGAAATAATTGTCAAAAAAACGGTTTTATGTATAGCATAAAAAAACCTCTCTATCAACAATAAAATCGAGTTTTTCTTACGAAAACTGGGTTTTGACCTTGGAAGAGTTTTTGTTGGACCTTAACATGTTCAGCAAAGTTATGTTAGTCTATAATTGTTTAAAATTAACGGTTCAAAAGATAGAAAAATTAAAAATTAACATTTAAAAATAAAAGTGTTGGATTTGTTTTGTGAGCAAAACCCAAAAACCTTATTATTTTTGGTGTTGGTCTTAAGATTGACGTTGAGAGTAACCATGAAAAAAATATATTATTTGTCTTCAGGAAAAACCAAAATATCACATATTAAAATTTGAGAAATGACAGATGTGAGAAAAAAATTGTTTTTTAACTTTTACTTTACCAAAAAAAAACCGAATAAAATTTTTTTTTCATAAATGGTTTCCAACATAACATACTAAAACTGTTTTTTTTTTTTTAACTTTGTAACATTAAAAACGGCAAATAGAATGTCTTCTATTTTCTGACAATATTCGCGTAAGTGATATATGATTTATTATTAGCATATTCCAAATACCAAAAAATGTATAATTTTTTATTTGAGAAAAACCCATAATGTTATTATTTTTGGCGTCATTCGAAAGGTTGAGCTTGAGATTGACCTAAAAAAAAAACCGTCGCGAGTTATAATTCCAACCAAAACGATAATTGACTGATGTAAAAAAATTTATTTTACAATAAAAAATCAATTTTTAATAAATGTCCTTCTACATCACATATTAAAACTTTGTTAACTTTGGTCAAACTGTTTAAGCAATGACCAACGTACGTATGGCCATAACATAAGTGTATAAACTAAAAATTGTATTTCAGATGAGCGATAATTTAAATAATGTCACATGTTGTTATGAATGTTATAATCGGATCATATTTGCTATGTATTTTGGTAAATCTCATTTGTAGTCTATTTAAAATCGCTGCATTTATTTTGCATGTAAAGTGTTGTTATTTATGTTGTTGTCATTTAAAAATGTTTAGCTTCACAAGTCTGAGCCACGAGGCCTTAGGGCTGGAGAAGGTAGTTTGAAGCGATTGATAATCAATACATTTTAAAATACAATAACATATGAGTAAGTTACGTGGTTTAGACTGTGGTCACACAGAATGAATTCAATGGATCGCAATATTTAACAAGATTAGCCATTTTTTAGTTTTATACGTACCAACCAGAAACAAAAAAAACATATGGAATAGTATGTGTACACTTGTTATCTGACATTTTTGACAAAAGAAACATGTTTCACACCCTCAGCGGGTGAAATAGTCGAGAAAAATTTTCTGTGCGACATCGTTATAACAAAATTAAACAGATGTTTCTTTCAAGGTCTCTCTCAAGATTGGCAACAAAAAAATACACTTTCTCACAATAATTCAGAATATTTCAGAAAAAATTCATTGTACAATTTATTTTTTTTTTAATATTAAATACGCACATTATGTAAACATAAAAATGAGGCGTTTTATGTACCTTTTCTTTAAGTGATAACATTACAAAAAAAAATATTTTTTTTTACTTTTTTTCTGCACATGATTATAATTCGAAACTCTTAATCTTTGTGCTAATGTCAATAACTTAAATTTATATCTTTTGAACAGTTAACTTTTTTTGTAATTATTTCTTCTACATTATTGCCTTAATGTCCTACCTTGCTAAACATGTTAAGGAAAACAAAAAATTACTTCAAGGTCAAAAAGGTTTTTTTTTTTAAACATTACTATACAACTATCGTGCCGGCTCGCAAAATTTTAAGTTCATATGCTAAGAAACTATTGGAATAGTTTCTTTAGTTATTTTGAAGTGGTTTTATTTTGTGCTTTTAATATAATTGTCGAGTCAACGACATTAGATGGAGTAACCAAGTTTACCATGACCCAAAAAAAAAACAGTTCCAAGTCAAGAATGTAACAAAGTTGTCAAACAAGAGTCATGAATATAAATATGCAGAGTAACTGGATCAAGTAATTATAGCAAGTTATTCAAATTTTATATTAAATACAGTTTAAATTCAATTAAATATAACTTATCGATTAGTTACAAAGCGAATAGAAAACTTTATGATATAATTTGTAACTTGTTGTTGATTTATGTATAAGTTCTTATTCATCCATGTACATTGTAAAATAACAATTATAAGACTTGTCGATACAGACTACAGACTAAATACAAGTAAATTACTTGTTGTACAGTTTTTTTTAGGAACAACTCATCCAGAATCTTAACACCGAATAAAAAGTAAAGGAGAGGAAAATTTTGAATTGATTTATCTAAAAAAATAAAATAAACCAAAAAAATTCTGTTTAGATAGCGCTCGTATCTGGTAGTTTATGTTCAGCTGTTGTATTTACTAAGAAAACATGTTGTATGTAATTAAAAAGACTGACACAACTTTTTGTTCTGTACTTATACATAGAATGTATTTTTCCCTTTGTACCGAACAGATCATTAAACTGTTTGAGTTGGCACTTGTAGGTACGATATGTCTCCAATTTAGCATATCGTTAAAACAATACGTGCAAGATAAAACCACAAATTAAGTTCTACAGAAGTTAAAATGTTCTTCGCTTTTCTAAAATCTCATCTCATCACACCAATTACGTGAACTTTAATTGAATGTCAACATCGCGGTAATTAAAAGCACTTAAAAGTTGCAAAGTCCTTTTTTTCGGTCGATATTTTTTTCCACAGAAGAAAAGCAAAAAAGAAAAAGTGCAAAGCTTTGAGCAGACCGCCACTTCCGTTTGTGCGTCTTACAATTTCCATTGCTTGGTCGAAAGTTTATTACAAACCTTCTGCGATATTTCCCCCTAGCAAACGGTAATATTGTTTAAAGAGAAGATAAAGTCTTTTATAGGGTTAAATGCTAATAAAAGATCAAAATGATTATGCGTCTAGACACAGAAAAATCTTTCAAAAACAAGAAATTTCTCTTTAAACATAAAAGTACAATAACAACAATATAATTATCTGTAAATAGTTACTAACATCGATAGAAATCCAAAATCCCATTTACTTTAATCCAGGAAATCTTGCTGTTCTCTATCAGGTCCTAAACAATTCACTTTAATAACTAAATTTTCACGTTTAACTTTATGAAATTTGTTAATTGTTCACTTCAAACACAGCGAATACTTGTTATAATCACATCACTTCCGACCATCGAATTAAGAAAGATCTAAACGTACTATTGAAGATGGTGTCTTAATTTTTGGACAATTTATTTGCAATGACTGGCGAGTGTGGCTACTTAAGCACGTTCGCTAGAAAGTGAATTTCTCGACTGGTATAGAAACTGCGAGCTGGCTCAAGAGCTGCACTTCCCCTTTTGCCTCACGGAATCCGCACTATTTTCCACCACTCGCTGCAATTTTGTGCAAATGCAATTTGCTGCATTGGTACGAGTATTTTGCTTAGTGTTTATGCTTTAAACGATACACCGTCCATACTACTTACAGCGGTGGACGGCTTATCTCCTCGTCGCTTTTCTTCTGTTGCACATTATTCTCTTGATGTCTTTCTACTTTTATTCATGTATTTTTCGTACATTAGTGGCATATGCGAGCATTCATAAAAATGTATGAAAATACATTAAAGCGAGTGCACGTCATGTAAATAATATGTAACGGCGCGGCGCGACCGACGCGGCTTAATAGTTTCACGCAATGGATGCAGCGTCTTTCGCCACACAGAAGTAAGATCAACTTGAACAGCTTGAATTCGCTATGGCACTTGCACTTTCTTTTACAATCTCTGCACAAAGTGCAAATCCATTGCGGCTGCATAGCTCTTTACTACTTCCTAATTGTTTTGCTTGCTGTCGCGTAGCAAGTCACGGCGCGGCGGCTAGGCTGCTGGCTTGCATGTTGCATTTGCTTCTCTTACTATAACATATATGATAACCACATTAACAAAATTGGCCAACATATAGCGTTTTTGTTGGCTGAAGGCTAATTAAAAGTAGATGATTGTGATTGTAGATTTGCATTCGAGTGTGTCTTCTTGTGGCCGTTAGCGAGTAAATCGATGGATTTTCATTAAACTCCACTTTTCTCTGAGGGTCACCACATGCAGAAATTATAGTTGGCAATAAACGGACTAACTAAACATAAGTTTATTAATGTATTATATTAATGCCATTAAATATGCTGCGTTTTCAGTACAAATTAGTTTTAGTTAGGTAATTAGGTTAAAAATATATTTTAAATGTATAATTGATCAGAAGACATGTTCCTCATTGTTCCCGCTTTTTATGCTAAACATTGTCAGTTTGGTTAATGCTTACTTAATTGCATGCGAATACATTTTAAATAATTAATTTTTAAAATCATATATTAATATTATACATTTTAGTTAACATATTTGTTTTTGTACCAATATTTGTGCTACGATTTGTTTAGTCACAAAAATACATCGATCATTGATCCCTGATATAAATTTTAAAATTGTAGTCAACATGCGATGGCAATAACTTAGTGACCTAAAGAATGAGTCAATGAAGGACTCAAAGTTCCTTGCCTTATAGCTGCAAATTGATCCATTTGCCGGAAGAGTTGACGTAGGAAACCCTTAGAATGAAATTCAATGGATTATTTGAACTCGATGAAGTAAATGGTGAGCTTATAAGCCGGTAGGAAATGTGGGATGTAAAACCTTTGCCTATATGGTAGAAAGAATTGACCAATGATAAAAGTATTTATTCGTTTTTGTAACGAAGTATTCACAAATCGCTCATTTTAATCAATCCATTATGTTATTTCAAAATCTTTTTTATTGAACTATACTTTAAATAATTGTTTTTTAATTTTGAACTTTGAAATTTACAATTAAGTTTTAAGCAGATGGCTTCTGAGAATCAAACTGAATCAAAATTACGACATAGGCAGCGATTGTCGCAAGTATCTGCGAACATTAAACAAGTAATGATTAGATAAATATAAAAAATAGTTTCAAACAAGTGTTACAGAATTTAAAAGTTTCCAGTTGATATCAAAAAGTCCAAGTGAAGCTACGGGTATATCGAATTTGATGGTATCTGAGATAGGTACTTTCTTTAAGTAATTCAAAATGTTAGAAATTGTTTATTAATGAAATGGGAACAATTACTTTGATCGCTGCCTGATTGGGGCCAACTCGTTCTTCTTCAAAAAACTGCTCATGCATTTTGTAGCGAAAATTGGTCCCCTGAAATATTTTATTTTATTGTCTCCCATCAATAAAAATTAATCGAATAAATACAATCAAATACATACTTCACTATATACTGCACTTCCAGCATAGATGACAGCAATTAAGTGCAAATTGGCTAATAAAAACCATAGCAAACCACAAAGCCACATTTTGAAAAATACATCAACCATCAACGAACTGCATACAAAAAATTTATATGCATAGAAGAGGACACAAATATTTTTACCAATGCAAAAGGCCAGAGAAAGATAAATTTGAATTCCAAAGCACCGATTCACCAAAATAAGAGCATTACAAAGCCGCTTGTAAATGACGACCAGATTTTCGGCATTACTTATTTTCAAGTCTAACGTCTTTACTTGATTATATTTACTCGATCTGAAATGTAGTTTTGGATTTATTTGGAAAAATATTGTAAATGAAGAGTTTTTTTTACATACTTAATACATGAGCAGATAGATTCAATTCTTGTTGAAATAGCCAACAAAAACACTGAATATTGTGCCATCACTATGGATAATCCGAGGAAACTATAAACATAAGAGAAAATGGCTATCCACGAGATTTCCAGGCTCCACGAGTCGCTGGGTGAAGTCGGTGTGTTTGGAATCAACAATTTCATTCCCAAAGTAAAGAAGAAAATTAATATTGTCATTATACAAACATACACTATGAACAATTTTCGATGCTTTTGGAAATTTACTATGCCCCCGGAGTGCATAATTTGAACATCAATAAGCTTCAAATCAGTTAATATGGATACGATTTGGCTTCCGCTGACCATTTGCATGATAAGTGACACCAGCGTTAGTATCGACAAAAGTTTTGAAATCCATTTTTCCGAATCAATCAAAATGTTTGACGCTTCTGACGGAATTCCTTGAACTGGCCACAAGCTCACCGTTAAAATAAAAGTCATGCAACCTATGAACACTAGACAAGGAATGCGATCTACTAGTTTTTGGTAACATTTAGTATCGTTCATTGAGTATACTGCAAACCCGAAACATTTGGAAAAGTAGTAAAAAGGTTTGAGCGAATGAAAAATGTTTACGTTAATGGTCTTCATTGTTATATTTTGAACTTTATTCATTTCAAATTATAATTATACTGCTAGATGCGAACTATTTTACTGTATGGGAAGCACACATTTTAATAACGTTTGGTCTCATTTATGATTCACGTGTGACTATAGAGATATACAATGTACATTGTGGAATGCAATTCATTTGCAATGCTTTAATAAGTAATAAAATTAATTACAAAAAGTAGTATTTTGTTTGCGAGAAACAATTTTATGATTTTCTTTTTAAATATCTTCTTTGCTTCTGTAATAAATTGATACCCATTTAATTCGTAGGATTAAGAGATATCAACTAAAAATTAACCGTTGACCTTGGTATTTTGACAATGACATTTTTTTGAAAAATTTTTCCGTTTTAATGTTCAACAGTTATTTAAACCATTGTAAAGAATTATGCTTATAGGGTACACGGTATGGCAAAAGCGCCATTCGTTTGGCTTTCTGACATACATACATTCGACAAATATTATTGGCTATTGCCGAACATACAGTCTGCTAACAAATCTCAAAAAATTTGCCGATTACATGGTTTGTCAATTCTGCCATATTATTATATGGCACTGCAAGTTGACAAATGTATATATAAATGTATTTTTAGGGTTTGTCGAAATATTTGGCGAAAACACTTTGCAACATACCCGTTTGTCAACCAATACAGCGATCTGTAATATACACGATTTGTTATGAATTAACATATTTGTCCTTTAAATAAATTTTTTGGAAATTGATGACATTTGTTACAAAAAAATGAATCGCGTGAATTGACAGACCTATATCACAATTTTTTAAGAATTAGTGTTTCTAAATCGGTGCTATCTGTGATGGCATTAATAAATAGTATTGCTAGATGAAGGAAATCTTAATTAATATTTTCGACCCACTTCAGACGACTCAATGTCAGTCGCCAAAGAATATCTAAAGTCATTGAAATTATTTAATATTTGAGTATTGGAAAAGCAAAAATTCTTGTCATCCATTTTCAAGGTCTCTTTATGTAATTAATTTTAAAATATTAAATAATTTATAAATTACATATATATTATTTTATATGGCATATTATAAAAATGATTATAAAACGCTAAAATCGGTAGGAGGCTGCATTTTTTCGATACATTACCGCAAAGCGAAAAGCTCTAAGCGCTTAGTCAGATTTGTATGAAAATCTTAGTTTATCGATCCAGACAATACTAGGCTAATGATTCCAAAAAATATATTTTAAGACTATAATATATTGTGAACGGTCCTAGATTTGGAAGATGTGACAAATACGCGTATATATTAGTTTTTTGAAGTATGTAAAAGTTAATAAAATCATTGGAGACGTGTTTTTGCGAAAATGATTTTAGCGATTGATTGTATTGTATATTTAAAGTTATAAAACATTTAATCGAGGAAAAAAATATATTTATTTTATACAATGCATAATGCAAAGTAAATTAGTAATATTTATGTGAAACAACAATATAACATTTTAAGGCATTTGCTTGACAGATGGCAGCACTTGGAACAGAGGTGTGTTTGATCGCTCTTTATTTGAAGATTGTGTCTATGGTGAATGGATAATATAAACCCTTAATGAGGTGAAAAGCTTTACTAGCCCTTTCAATTTAGGATTTCATATGCGAATATTATTAAAAAGGAAAGCGGCAGGGATTGCCGGCGTCGTAGTATACATCTAAGACGTGTCCTTAAGACAGGCAATTTAACAAATAATAATCAAAACTAATATTTTATACATGCGCAGCATAAATATTAAAAATCGTTTTTTGACATTGAATAGGTTGTTTTTTGATTTTTACATCTGTAGCAAAGTTGAAAGTCTCATTAAGACCTTTATTAATGTAGAAGAAATATTTGTCGAAAAGTAAACCGTTTTATAGGTAACAGAGCAAAACCTCTTTCTATCAACAAGAATCGGTTTTTGACCTTGAAGAATTTTTTTTACATGTTCAGCAAATTTGTTGCCGCAATAAATCTCACAATGATTACTGAAAACATAACGGTTTAATAGATAGTAAAAACTAATCACTATTTGACTTTGAAAAGATAGTTAGTTTGTTGAGACATTTTACAAAAATATTTGACTTACTATACTTTGCCAAATACGCGTAATTGATAATTTTAAATTTATGTGGTTAGTTTTTAAGAATCAAACTGGATCAAAATAACAACGTAAGTCACCATGGCAGCAATCATCTAAACAGGAAAAGGGATGTTTAAAAAAAAAAGTGACGTGAGAATACAACAATTGGTTACCGTGTTTAATAGCTTCCAATTGATATCAAACAGCCCCAATGAAGCTACAGGTAAATCCAACTTTATGCTCTCTGATATGAAAAAATGCTGCAATTAAGTTTTATTTTAATAATTATGGACGATTTTTTGGAATTGTGTTTTTAAATTGTTTACTTCAAAGGCTGCCGCAAGGTTGGGCTCTGTGGGTATTAATTGATTACGAAGTTCACAACGAAAGCTATGACCCTGAAATGTTATTATTTAATTCAACATATATTTATGTTACTTTCAGCTTACACTCACCTTTGACGTCAAATCATTTCCTGCATATATCAGAGCGATTAAATGTACATTATATATGAGATACCAAAGAACGCCCACGATCCAGAAGGCATAGAATTGCCCGCTTTTCGTGAAGCTGCAACTAATTGCTTGATATGCTAATAGAAGAATACAAACGTTTTTGGCAAAGAAAAAGAATATTGAGGAGATGTTCTGAATGACAAAACAATGGTTCACAGAAGAGACGATGGTGCAAAGTCTTTTGTATATTATTGCCAAATCCTTTTTGTTTTGTAATTGTAATGCAAATGAATCCATGGATTTAATGTGAATCGTGCAATGCGACCTGAAATATCAACAGGGTTCCTTTTAAATTTACAACCAAAATAATTTCGAGATTACCTGAGACATGCGTTTATTGCAGAAAACCTGGATGAGATCGCTAGCAAAGCAAGCGAATAATACGCCATAACTGTGAATAAAGACACGAAGCTAATTACGTGTGAGATTATTCCCAGACTTAAGCTAATGATACTCCATAGGCCATAGATACCAGAAGTACCAAATAATTCCCCGATCAATGCGACCGTTACAATTACAATTATCCCTATGAATAAAACCAAGCCTGACACGTAGCCAGTCATCAATTTGCGATGCTTTTCAAAATCAACATTTCCTCCAGTATTTATTATACAAATATCAATTTTGTTTAAATCGTTTAAAATGGAAACAATTTTTTTTGCACGAATGAGTTGGACTAGCAAACAGACGCACGAAACAAATGGAACGGTTTTTGCCATTAGTTTTTCCGATTTAATTAGCACATTTGCAGATTCCACATAAAACTGATTTATGTTGAACATGTTTATGATGGTGGATACGACAATGATACACACCAAGAGTATGCAATAGGTGTAATCTGTACAACTTTGGGTGCACCCAGCTTCTGACACGGAGAAAGAAGATTCTCCGAATAACTTCGAGAAATAATAAAATGGTGTTAAAGAATAATAAATATTTTGACAGGCAGGACTCTTTGCATTCTTGACTTCAAAAAACATTTTACAAGGTTCACGAAATTCGACGTTTATAAGAACTAGGCTATTTCTATTATCTAAAGACGCAATAAATTCGATACATCAGTGCAACCGAATGAGTAAAGGGAACTGAACCAAAAATTACATTAACAACGTTTTGCCATTATTGACTGCATATATTTCTTAATTATTCAACGCTTGAATAAATGTTATCACATAATTCTAATCAAATTATAATGTTGACGAGAATTGTCGTCTCGTGTACTCGGAGATATAAAATGTTATATTAATTATATACCAAATACAAAACGTATTTTTAAATTAACGTATACTCGGTTTTTACGAAAAAAACGATATTCGTTTTTATATGTATTAGCTCTTGTTTTACCGACTGAAAAAAAATTACATACTAAAATTTGATTATGTTTGTTCATACCATTTAGGTGCTATGGCCAAAACATATACATATATTTTGAAACT
>JANSTS010012194.1:28986-42935 GCA_026546915.1 Sylvicola fuscatus
AACAATTACAATAGGTCGTATGGGCAGTTATCAGATTGAGCCAGTTGAGCTCACTAGTGAAATTTCACCGCGATGGTGGCGAAGGATATTTATGATGTGGTGAAGCCAGTGCATATAATTTCCAGACTTCACGGGTCCATGACATTCAGTTTGGGAAGCGGCACGACTCCGTTGAGACAAAACATACTCAATGCCGCAAATTTTGTCATTTTCCACACTTTCCTAGTTGGCTGGTACGTCATTCTGTTTGTTTATCAGAATAATGTCTCAGTCAACTTTGGAAACATATTAAAAATCGGTTCCCAGCTTGCCAGTGTCGGATGTGCATTCTGCACTTTCTTTCATGTGTTTATGCGCCACGATATAAGGAGAATATTAAGGACGCTGCATGCGGTAGATAACATATTTTCGGAATTGAAAAATCCAGTAAACCATCGAAGCGAGCAGTCATTTGTGTGGTGGACTGTGATTGCTAGCTGGGCCATAGTGGTGGCCACGGCGATGTCTATCTTTCTATATATTCCGGTTTCAGTGGCCACTCGAAACGCTGACCTCATAATATCTTTTACTTTCGACATTGTCCTTTCGGGATGCATAAGTGTACTTAGTGAGCAATATTACATTGCGCTCGTTGCAGTCAAAGTTCGGTTTCGGCGCATGAATGACATCCTAAGGTAATACTTTTCCTAACTCCTTAGCCACGCTTTGATTTCAAGCTTATTTCAGAGACTTGGCTCCAATAAATGTAATTGAAAACACTCCATCATCGGTCATTATTAACTTAATTTTCGTTCACGACAACTTGACTGAAGCATTGAGTGTTATTAACCGTTGCTTTGCCCTCCAGGTTTGACCGACTTCACATTTCTTTGAAGAACATTTGAAATTCATTTGATTATTTCAGTCAATGGTGCTAACTGCTGCTACTTTCTACTTTAATGCATTCGTTTGCTACAGTCTTTACACGCTGTTGTCTAGAGCTGTGTTTTCTAAAGATGTGATTATCGAGTTTTTGACGAATGCCGTTTGGAACGTGATAACCTTAACGCAGTTGCTTTTAATTATTTTGACAGGATCGAAAATTACTGAAAGCGTAAGTGCCCTTACTTTTAAGATAAATAAGCGCAGGTAATAATTGTCTTTAAATTTGTTGCAGACAAAGAAAACTGCCGCCCTCGTCCAAAACATTCTGTTTAGTACAGAAAATCCAAAATTGAAAAGTAGAGTGAGTAAATTCTATAATTTAGTTTTAATTGGAGACCATCATTTCGTTTTATATCGTTAATGTTTTTGTTTTATATAAGTGGAAAGACTTTTCTCTACAATTGAAACATCGTGTACCAGTAGCGTCTTGTGGATTGTTTAAATACAATTATGAACTTATAAGTCAAGTAAGCATTAGCACGAATATATTATACCTTTTATGAGTTTTAAGTATCTGAATTAATTATTTGTTTATTTACAGTTAACTGCAGCATCTGTCAGCTATTTGGTTCTTTTGGTGCAATTCGATAAAGTATCTAACAATAAATAGACATTAAATTTTTGATTTAAGTAGATTTCTTGAAAAATTTACCACAAAAGCAATTTGTTGTGTTTTTAAAGATGTTGAAGTCGGGATTATTAATAGGTGTACATTAAATTGCATTAACATTTTTTTATGAAAATAAAATCAACATTTAGTAATCGTAGAAAAATTGTCTCAGATAAATTTTGGAAAAAAATGAAAGGTATGTGAAGAAAATAATACATTTGTCCTTTAATGTGATATAACATAACAAGGTAATCAATTTTACATTAACAATCCGCCTGACGACAGTTGCAAGTCAAAAGTCACGCTACTGTAACCATGATGTTTAAGGAAACCCTCTAAAATTACTTTTGGTTATATAATATATATTCTAGAATACCCAAAGAGAAATACTAAACTTCTATAATAACAATAGAAAAAACAATATTCCTAATGTATAAGGTTTCATCTATCAACTTAATTCATCAAGCAATTATACCTTGATATCAATCAAATTAATTTAAATGGACGCCAACATTAAATGTTGCAGCTTTGCTACAGTTTGAATGATTCAGTACAGTGAATATCCTGTATTGAGAAACTAAAATGATAGTTCAAAATTTTAAAAAGTTAAATAAAGCAAAAAAATTAAAATCGACAAATCAAACTGCCAGGAAACCACCCCTAGATGTGTACGATGTGATTTGGCCGCTGTACATCATTTCAAAAGCATTTGGCTACTGCTCGTTCACGATGAGGCGACATCGTGGAAACATATTCATAACTACTACTGGCTGGGATATGCTATTTATTGTCGTCTGCATCGTTTGGTGCGTCGCCTTTCTCACCAACAAGGCGGTAATCTCGATTGAGGCGCTGACCGCCAAGACACAGTTGCACGAAATCGGGGC
Source organism: Sylvicola fuscatus (assembly GCA_026546915.1). Classification (NCBI taxonomy): domain Eukaryota; kingdom Metazoa; phylum Arthropoda; class Insecta; order Diptera; family Anisopodidae; genus Sylvicola; species Sylvicola fuscatus. The sequence continues at coordinate 31,408 of JANSTS010012194.1, forward strand.
GCAGGCCGCCCTGAATGCAATTGTGGCCATTTGCTTATTGTCGGTGATACTGCACTCCATTTTTCGCAAATTCGTCATCGACATAATTCGTGGAATCCACACCAGTGACATCGAGTTGAGTGAATTGGGCGTCGATATGGATCACAGGAAGCATCGTCGATTCGTTATTTGGTTCTTGCTGGCCTATTTTGGCTTGGAACTCTTCATCACAATAATTGTCCTCGTGTTTTCCACCGGCCAGTTGGATTCAGCTCGCTTAATGGTGGCCATCTCAACTATTTTGGGAACGGTTACGTACACTATATTTATGGGTCACTTTTGTTTGGCGTTGTTTGCTGTGAGGTCTAGAGTGGCGGCGGTAAATCGATGCATTAAGTATTTTTTGCCTCCTCAACTGTTAACTAATAAACTTTACTATTATTTTCGTTATGAGTAGAACTACATTCTTGTCAAATACCGCGAAGTTAGGAAGTTCTCAATTCTATTCTGAGGAACTCTTAGAGGATACAGCAACGCGTCTTGCTAGGGTTCACTGCAGACTGACTGACACTATGGACCGAATTAATACATTTTTATCTGCACAGGTGATTGGTAGTTTTGTTTCCCATGGGATTAACCCACAACAGTCTAAACAAATTTGAATCTGTTTAGGTGATGCTGGCAACCGGTTGCAGTTTTATTCTGAACGTTGTTTGTTTTTTTGTATTTTACAAAATCCTGCACCAAACGGATTTCCCAAATAAGTGGGAGAAAGCTTCGCTAAATGCTTCATTGAACTTTTGCTTTTCATCAATGGTTGCCCTAATATGTCATGCAGCAAATAAAACAAGAAAAGAGGTTTTACACAATCATAAGACACATAATATCCTATTAATTAAAGAACAAACCTTAATTAGGGCGAATTCACAGGATACTTGATTCACAAAGTAATGAATCGATACCAAATGAAAACACAAACAACAAAACTAAGTTTATTTTCCCAGCAAGTCTTCCAGAGGTCTCCAGCACCCACATGCGGACTATTCCTTGTGGATTGGACTTTAATGGGAACTGTAAGTGTAGATTTATAATAAAAACACAAAGTTATTGAAAATTATTCTTTTTTTTAAGATTATCGGCTCATCGGTGACTTATCTCATTATACTAATACAATTCGACTTGGCAGCAGAAAGCAATGTCTAGGCCGGCTTTAAGTTACTAGAGTTGTCCAGTTGGATCAATATTATTACGTATGTTGCTGTAGATCCAATAATCTGTGAGGATGACTCTTGTTAATATAGATAAATATATATATAATGAATCATAAAACATACAGCATATAACAGTGAATAGTCAAATGAAAAAAGCTCACATGTCGCAATCGGCGGTTGTTGATAAACTTGAAGTGCAAGAATATTTAACTGTGAAACAGAATTTGATACGTTATGATAAAATATGATATTTTAAATATTATATGTAGCTAATCTTACTCTTGCAAGAGTATTTTTGTCGTAGATGAAGTTTGTAAGCTGGTAAATACTCGATGTAAGTCGTTTGCCCTTTTTTTATTGATTAAAAAATATATTGAAGAACAAACTTTTATAATCCGAGTATAAATACTTCTCTTGCTACCGATCCACCGGCATAAATGTTGGGAGCTATAAGAAGTGTTGTTAAAAGAAGCTGCACCAGGGTCACGGCACCTCTTTGTGATTCTAGATTCGTATCAATTTGAGAGAGTTTCACAAACTGGAAAATGAAGAGCACGATGTAACAAAAATTGCAACCAACAACAATCATGACCTGTCAACAATAAAAGACGAATATGTAAGATACTGAATACAATTCAGGTAAATGCAACCGGAAAATACAAGTTTATTCTTACTTGAATAGAAAAACAGGAGTTAGCAATCACAACAACATTCATCAGCTCGTTGTAGACAGTGCTGAACTTTACAATTATTTGCTCCTTTGTTGGATCCGAAATAGAAATAAAATGTCTTCTTATGTTTCTGAAATCAGTTACCAGAATAATCATAATTATGATTGTGATATTTTAAAATTAGATAAGACATACTTTAGACAAATGTCCATCTGTGCTAACCTATATTGGACCGCTATTAGACACAAACTATAATGACCAATTAACAGGGAATACGAAAAAGACGATCTCATTCTTATAAAGATATATCCCACCGTCTCTAAGCTTAAATATGGATTCAAAGTAACAAGAAAATACTCCGAAAATAGTGAAACACTAATCAGGATGAAGTATACAGCCAGCACCGTTCTAATGTTTATGCTTTGTTTTCTGATTAAGCTCTTGGAACCCAGTAGCGACAATATTTCATCAGCCGTCTTCAGACTTTTAGGTATTGATAATATTTGATGGCGACAAACAAAGTGCATTACCGTTCCCAAGACAGTGGATAAGGTCACTCCGCAGTAAAGGATCTTGTGCACAATCGAAAATATCGTCGGTATCCACAAAGGCGACGCTGACTCAAGGTTACGCGTTCGATAGTAAAGATAATAAATGGCAATCGCATTGTTGGCTAGTGGTAGAAATGCGTTGACCAGCCAATTCAATTTGCGGCAAGTTGACTTGGCGCCATATAAGTCATATGGGGCGTAGCCGAACAATTTGGCGATGTAGTAGAACGGACGTACGACATCGTATATTGTTTCACACTCTTTTTTCGGTTTGACACTTTCTTTTGTTTGCACCCTTCCGTTATGAAACATCTTGTTCAAGCCACGAATTTTCACTGTGCTTGTGATCAAGTAAATAACCACTTATATACGAGTTCTTGGGGCTGTCTCATTATGTGCAATGATTTTTGATTTTGGGTGTCAAGTTTGACTATGGGTGGAACAGATTCTCCGTTTTTGATTGTTACGAGTATTTACTTTCAGTGAAATTCAATTCTTTTTTCTATATATTCGTCCATTACTCAATGGACTTTAAATATTGATATTTCATTACGTTCGATTTGGCCATAGCTCCTAAACAGCTTGGCCGAACTTAAACAAATTTAACTATGTGAGGTAAGTAGACATTTACAAAAATAAAATTGCTTTAATTTTTTTAAATGTTTTTTTTTCTCTTTAAAGTTGATGTACTAAAAAAAACAACGTTTATTCACAACTCTCATTTCTCGCCATTGTTTACGTTATAACTCGAAAACTGATGAACTTACCAATACCAAAATTAAATATCCAAGTTCACTCTCAATTTTTTTTATTATCTTTACATGAAAGAATTCCAAAAAATATTTTCCTGCTCGGGTTTTTCTCAGAAAAAACAAATACTAATAAATATTTATAACTTTTTTTTATTAATTTATTAAGTTAAAAAATACGTGTGGTTGGCAAAAAACACGAGCAAATATACCTATATGTGTCCGTAAGAAATGGAATTTAATGACAAACTAATATTATTTACGTGTAGCAGATATACGCTCTCTTTTCTACATAAAATCGTTCTTTGACCTTGAAGCATTTAGCAAATTAATGTAGAAGTAATAATCGTCGTAAAGAAAACCGTTTTACAGTTATGAGAGCATAATAAAAAAATAAATTCATTTTTTAAACAAAAACGTTTTTTGACCTTGAAACTATAATTAACATACTAGCAGACCCGTCAAAATTTGTTTCGCCCGATTGTAACGGATATCCAGATTAACGCAGAAGGTTTTTCATCACAATAAATTTCACAATTATCTGAAATATTCCAAGCTTTACAACAAATTTTCCGTAGTAAATCTTTCGAGTTTCGAAATTTTCTTAGTTTTTCTCTAAGAACAACTACATTCAAGTCTTTCCAAGTTTTTTTTCGTAAAAACCTTCTCCAGGTAATTATGAACAATTGATAAAATGATGAAGTATACATTTTTACCACTATGTCAAGATATAAAGATTTACCAAAATCGCAAATCAAAATGTGTTTCTTTGTCATAAGAATTTTTTTTTTAGAATACTTTGTCGAAAATTTAGTTTAATAAATACGTTTTATTTTGATTTTTGCGTTTAAAAGCATTAAATTGCACGATAGTAAACTCCTTTTTCGTACGGACATTGTCATTGAAGTAAAAACCGTATCACAAATAATGATGGATTCTAGTATAACAATTCTGGCGTGCAAGTTGAATAACACTGACTGACTGGCCACCCATCCAATTAAAATGCACCTGCCACTAGTGACAATTATAATAATTCAGCGTTTTGACACGACCGTTGAAAGATCGTTTTCTCTATGCACGTGCAATCGTGCACATTGTTGGACTGGATGAATTATAACAGGTGACTGCAGCACTCAACATTGAATAGAAATTATACATATAGAATACTTTGTAAAAATGCCAATAAAAATACAATGAAACTATTAAGTCTGTTGTAAAATAAAATTGAACCTGAAACAGTTTATTTAATTTTTTTCACATCTGTTATTTACCTTTTTTTTAATAATTAAACCCAAATTTTATTGTGCAGTTTTTGTGTTATTATAACCCAAAAAAAACTCGAAACTCTTTATCAATCTTTTTTACTCAGCAAGGCAAACATTTTAATAATTGTCAATTATATACCGATTTGTTTTTTCTATCTTCATAACCTTTAATTTTTTAGCAATTATTTCTTCGACATTTTTGAAACCAACATCTTTGCTAAACTTGTCAAGGTTCTTCAAAATCCTTCAAGGTCGAAAAACGATTTTGAGTTGAAAATAGAGTTTTTTCTGATACATGTAAACTGATGATTGGTGTTGTACGTATATAACTATTATAGTCTTTTTTTTATTAATTAAAAGAGATAAATGTATGCAATATAAATGTGTTTAATAAACATTTATATCAAAAATTGATTCACTACATTTGTTAATTGACGAACGATTGGCAAAAGCTTTCAGCAGTATAGATTAATCATTTTCGATTACAGCGTGCTAACAGAACATTTAAAAGTCTTTCTATGTAATCGAAATGTAGCCAGGACATTTTCCACTATAAAACGAGGAATATCCGTACAGCGATCGACATTGCTGTAGAATAATTTAAGCTGCGAAGTTTACCTGGCATGAAGATGCTTCAGGCGTCTGTAAAATATATTCTGGGAGTATTTCTCGCTGCTGGATATTGTGAGGCTCAAACTTCTTCCGACTTTAAAGGAGGCGTGTACTTCAATGAGCGGCTGCACGCTGTGCAACGGTCGGGCACTGAATGCACTTTGCAAATTGCGAAACTGTTTTTCGATAGAAATTCAATTGTGAGTGTTGTAACGTCGGGCATAAAGCATGATACGAACTTAAACACTGCCATGACCACCGACATGATGATACTGAACGCTTTGATGTCGGAACTCAAATGGACCATGATGATGAAAACGGCAAGGCACTTTAACGAGTCGGTGGGTGTTTAAATCTTTAACCAGAAACCATAGATTATGCTTTATCTCAATATGTGAATTGAATCTATTTTTGTTGAAAATTGTGTAGATTTTTACAATTGAGCGAGTTCAAAATTACGTAATTTTTCTGAAAACACAATCTGACATCAATGCAATTATCGACTCATTGAAAGCATCCATTTCGTGGAATCCTGGTGCGAATTTTTTTTTGTATGTCGATAAGGACTTAGGTGACTCTTGGAGTGAATTCGTTAAATACAGTTTCAGAGCATTTTGGAAACAGAATGTCATCAATATGAGTGTAATGGTTCCTGATTCGAAAAATTATGTTCAAAGGGTAAGTTTTGTGCAATTTGAACCTTGCGCGTCTTGAAAGGTTTATCGCATATTACTTATATTCCTACTTTGAAATTTAGATCGTCACATGGTTTCCGTTCAATACTGGAAATTGTGGACGGCAGGAAACTGAAATCGTCACAGTGGGAGTATGTTCAAATTCTGCGGTAGTTCCACAGGACGCACCAGTTTTTCCTGAAAAGGTTTCAGCTTTCAAATTCTGAAAAATCAAGCTGACGAAATACTGTCGTTTCAGGTTCCCCTTAATTTAAATAATTGTCCAATTAATATAACTACCGTAGTCTGGCCACCGTATGTACTCCATCCCGAGGACACGATTAAAGATGAAGTGTTTTTAAATTTTACGGAAGGGATTGAAATTAGGCTAGTAAGGGCGATTGCTGAGCAAGCTAACTTTATGATAAATTTTAAGTAATAACTTTTGCGGAGAAACATTTCTCAAAACTAACTTTTTACTAGATCGTTTTCGATAGAAGAAAACTGGGGAGAGATTTACCAAAACAATTCTGGTAGCGGCATTATGGGAGAGCTTCTGTCCCATCGAACAGACATAGGTATTGGAACCCTAACGCCGAACATAGAGACGCACGAGCATTTTGATTTTACAGTTCAATACACACAGGTGAGTTCTTAACAACAAAATATTGTGACAAACATCTTGCAATAGAAAGACAAATCAACAGGACGATACCACTTGGATAGTTCCGATAGCGGACACAATAGCCATATGGCGAAGCATAATTGATGTCTTCCAGCCACTGGTGTGGTTAGCGAGTATCTTCACGTACGTAGTTGTGTCGTTTATGGTGGCACAACTGGGCAAATCGGATCGAACGGGCACAGAGTCAGAACTGTTCAAGCGTCCATATTTCACATTTTTGACCACATTGTGCTCAATGCTGGCCAGTTCCATAAACACTTTGCCAGCCACCCAGCGAGTGCGAATGTTTCTGTTTGTGTGGTTTCTGTTCTGCATGCATTGGTCATTGGCGTACACCTCCGGCTTAGTCAGCCGCATGACGACGCCAATTTATGCGGACGGAGTAAGAATTCTCAACATGGAGACACAATTTCAAATGGTCACCAATAATTGATTGTCGCAACTGTTTCAGCTCTCCACCATCCAAGATATTTTGGAGTCAAGTATTGAGTTCGGCATGACTGAACCGACGACTCGTTACTTCCGGTCGGAGCAGTACGCCACCGACGAGCTCGCCTTGTATATAATGGACCACTTCCAGCTGTGTCAGTCTGCCGTTCCCTGCCTTCAGAGAGCTGCTCACAACAAGTGAGTGCCAATTCATGCATTTTGTGATTAAACCAAATGCACTTATTGATCATACATCGACAAATGGCAGAGATTTCGCCATCGCTGTGAGCCGCCAGTTCTTTGAGTACGTCAAAAATGATTACCGGGACGCTGTTGGGGCGCCACTGTTGCGTGCTCTCCAACAGAATATCGTGTCGCCACCAATCGAAATGCTGTTGGTTAAGGTAAATTTACCTCGACAGCTAATTGTGTTGTCGTGTGCTTTGTGAACATGACAGACACTAATTAATTTGTTTGATGATTGATGACGCACGCGAAATAGGGACATCCCTTGTTGAGGCGAATCGATGAACTGTTGCTGCGTGTCATTCACGCGGGTCTAATTGATTTCTGGCGGCGGGAAATTGAACAGGAGTCGACTAAAAGCTCTGCGGTTGACTGATAGTTGAATTTCATACCAACAATTTGAAAAACGATTTCGTTTCTTACAGAAATCAAATAAAGATGTTTCGGATTTTAAGGCGCTGACACTTCACCATCTGCAAGGAGCGTTCATGGTGTTGTACTTGGGACTGTTGCTGGCTGTTGCTGCTTTTGTTATAGAAAATTTCGGGTTCAAATATTTGGAGAAGAAAAAAGGAAAAAACCTTTTCAAAAAAAAATCTATCAATATTTTCAAATGAAATTTTTATGAGTCACAACTCACAATTAACAACTATATATATATATTGTGTATAAATATCGAATTTCCGAGGGATACGGAGCTTGCTCCGAATTTATATACGATTAATAATATAAATTATTTATAACAGCAAACAAAAACATATTTTTTATTAAATTCTTTATGTTACACACGTATGAAGAAAAACAATATTTTTTAAGGCGGTGACAGATTGCACGTACAATTGCAATTAACTGAGATCAGATTTATTGGAAAGTCAATTACATATTTTTTCCAATACATAAAAATCTGTAAACCGCTGACGTCAACGAAACAAGACAAATTCTTAGAAATATATTAATCAAGTGACAATTTTTTGGGGTATGTTTTTTTCTATATTATTTACAACAAAAATGTAAAGCAGTTTCATGAAATACGGTTTTGTGCAGTCTGTCAGCTACAATTTGTAATTGAGTTCAAAAATTAACTATAAACGCGCATTTACGTGAAAGGCTGTCACCGTCTTTATATACATTTCAGTTTCTTTGAAACTAACTTGAAGTCTAACAGGGTAACAGACAGCCATAATAATCATGATTCTATTTTCCATTTAAATCAAACTGAATTAGCAGCACTAAATATGTAGCAGTCGATCCAATAAACTTTGTGAATAATTCAAATGAAGCAAAAGGTTAGAATTTGAGATGTTAAACGGCCGTGGGGGATGCCACATATGTTCGTGAACATTTGAAAACTCACCGTGAATACGAGAGGCCAGTCAAAGTTAAATAGGCCACAGGAAACCACGGGCTGCTGTTGGCACAACTGTTGCGAAAATGCACTAATCTGTGGAAAACCGTATTTATACAAGAAGTGCAGAAATCGACTTTTACTTATATTTGCAGACATTTGAAAAATGTTGTTGAAAATTTATTTAAAAATACCCTGAGTAGAAGCATCTCGTCTTTCGTTGAGTTGGCCACTTTGTGAATCAGCGCTCCCGTATAGTTGCCCTGCAATGGAACAAACTTAATATAACATGCCGTTCTGTTGTACCACAAAATTTTGATTCACACCTCTTTAGACATCCTGCTGCTGATGTAAATTATTGAAATGATAGACAGTAAGTAGTACAAGTTAAACTGAAACGAAATGTATTTGTATTATCGTTTTTATCATTTAGACATAAAATGTGTACCTACGATCATATTTGGAATGACAATATTGAGATTAAACTCAACTCCATCGTTTAGAGACATTTTTAATAATCCAAACATGACGAAAATGTTAAATACAAAGCTGCAAGTTATCGCAAACATAATCTGGAAAGAACAAAATCTCAACTTAATACTAATTTGCTTAAAATGATAAATATTAAATATTTAAATGGTCTGGATATTTGGTGATAAAAAAATTGTATTGCGAAAAATGCAAATGAACCACATTACCTGAAATGACATGCAATAGTTTATAAGTGTAATAATTCTGACCAATTTGGCATGAAGTCTTGCAATTTTTGCCAACATAATGTCAAGGACATTAACCGAGAAAACATAACTAACTCCCACGTCAGTTTGTACACCCCCAAAGTTATTTCTGCAAGCATGAAGCAATTGCATTATTATGCAGTTTATATTGTTCATCCGTTGTGGACCAACTCACCTAATGCAATTGTTAAGTAGTTTCAGTCTGCGTCCGACAGTTGACAATAGGAAATAAAAGTGAAAAGTAGACAACACAGAGGAAACCAAATTCAAAATCATCAGTCCACCCACTAGAATTGCATTGAAGGATAATTTGCCAGTAAAAAGAAAATACGTGACCATTAAAACACAGTAGAGAATCGAGAAAACGTAAAGAAACGAATTGAGACTTCTGACTCGCCGCATGGCTTTTTCATGCGGAATTTTCTCCCCGAGCTTTTCCAACATTATGTCATGCTGGTAGATTTCAATATAAATTTTTACGTATGTATGTCTGACAAGTATGTTAAGTATATTGCTGACGATAGATTGAATTATGGATACAGCTATTGACAAAACATGGCCAATATTCAATAAGTCAGAACCTTCGTAGTAGATATCGTTGACTCTCGATAACTCAAACGAGTTTAAGATAAAATAAATCGAAACAAGAGTTTTAAGGATAACGAAAAGTATGTAGGTTGCAATCGGCCCTGGATCTCTGACTCCTGGCAAGAGTCGGAACGGTGTTACTCCTAAGTATCTAGACAAAGCGTGGATGGGTTGAACCACGTCGTAGATGCTGGTCCCATCTTTGGATGTTATTTCTTCCTCGATTAATTGCATTCGAGTCACTTGGATTTTCATTTAAGTGCTTTAAATATGTCACTCTTTTTTTTCAAACGGACGTGTTCTAAACTGTCACAAAAAGTACTGAATCATATCATCCTAAGCATTCCATTGGTTTACAATCATAGTCATTCAATCTAACGATCCCAAACTAATGGGATATGTTATTTATATAAAAAGCATTTATGAAATTAGGAAAATTACACAATTAATAAGTTAGTAGCAATTGCTAATGTTCTTTGATAACTTAGAATTGGCATGTTACCTGGACACAGTAGCATATGTTTATAGATGCTATAGTTCGTACTAGCTTGTGATGAATTTTGGATACTTCCAGTAGAATACTCTCCGCTACATTCACTGGAACAACCATTCCTTTTATGTTAATGCTATCGCCTCCAAGAATGTTATTCCTAAGAGTGGATGAAAATGAGTCTCCAACACCGACATTGTTTTATTTAAAATTCTACTTTATGCACTTATTCAGTAGTTCGAATCTCTCAGTTATGCTTAGTATAAGTTCGGCCAGATTTGTAACATACAGCGTAATTGTTACGTGGCACAAACCATACATCAAAGAGCCTAAAGCATTAAGAGGAGTCAACAAATCCTTGTTTACCATGTCACGTATCATTTGGAATTGCCGAGGAGTGTTGTATAAAAATACGATCAGCAGAGTCAGTTTGATCCTGGTGAATTGCTTTTTGTAAGAAACGTTGCCTCCTCCCAAAGAGCAAATAACTCTATCGACTTCATTGATGCTCGCGAAAATGCGGATTATTTTGTGTCGGAAGACCGTATTTGTTACCGAAACAATTTGGGTAATTAACATTGCGGTGTAGAATGTGATAAGCATGCCGGCAACAAATAAGTCCGAACCAATTTCATCTACGAAGCGTACATAGTGAATGTAATTGTATATTGTTAAAGACGATGCCACGAATTTGGCGGTTATAAATAGAATTTGCCACTTCAAAGGGCCTGGATCAGTGATGCCCGGCTCGAATTTGTACGGCACAAGACCAAAGAATTTGCAAACAATATGCAACGGAAGCATTGCTGCGTAAATATTATTCATCGAAAAAATGTCACTAAATGCCTACTTGTCTTTCCTATCTACTAATAAATGGTTGCAAGTAAAGAGTCCTTTAATGAATAGAGCGGCTACATTTTGGTTCTAAATAGTACATTATTAATTATTCAAATAATAGATATAACGAAATCAATTTGTGTAAGTACCATTTCAAATGACATTGAGTGAATTTAGAAAGTACAATATATTTCGTATTTTTGTAAATAATAATAAGTACACATCAAGTCTGCTTTTCAAATGAAAATTCAATATATATTTATTTCTTATAAGGTTTTTTAAATTTTTTTATCGTCCAGTAACTATGTTTTCACATGTACTGTCTGCAGTTAATGCACAAAAGGTTTACTTAATTCGGAGCAAATTTAAATATGTCTTTTAAAAATGTTTCGTAAATACAAATATTTTAGTTATATACGTCCCACAAAGATCGAACATTTTTTTTCAAAAAAACGATCT
>JANSTS010012205.1:16620-34238 GCA_026546915.1 Sylvicola fuscatus
AAACAGAAGCATCTTAGTATAATTTCTTAGAATCATAAATGTATCAAGAGAACCAGAAAATGACAATACGAAAATAAAGGAATTTTCTTGCGTGACACACCCTGTACCTTTAGGATACCAATCAGCTTTACCATGTCAACGCGAGTACATGAATTCGCATAACCGTCATCGATTTATCACAAAATGACAAAACACGTGCCCCATAACTTAAGTCTTAAACACATTATTATAAATTCCTGTAAAGTACAAAAGCACAGAAAAGCATCATGTCATTGTGTTCCACACTGCACTTTAAGACAATGTGAATTTATTATCAAAATCCTCTCGGCAGACACAGTAAATAAATTATGATTGGCGTAAAACCCAATACGCGTACACATTACTTGTACTTTGCGAACGCGGCGGCGACATACAGCAAAAACCAACTGAAACCTCCTCATTATGTGCAGCTTTGGGGGATTGCATGCGTCTTTGCTAACATATGCCGAGACAGCGCATTGTGGCACGTTCCAGACGCGCGCGAGCGGATACTAATATGGCTGGCTCTAACCATATGCATTAGATGGGCTGGCTATTCGCGTGTTATCTGCAATTGCATGTGCTAATTCAAAGCATTATCAGTCATATGGTTGGCACGACGAGCGGGGATGCATCCGCCTCAAGCGGCGCACTGCAGGAAAAATGACGCTCGAAACATATGCTTCTGCCACAACAAAAAGTTCTAACCTCCATAATTCATGTTGTGAGATGCGTTCAATTGCGTCGAATAGCGGCGATCAATACAGCATAACTATTGACACCTTTTGTTTATAACTGCCAGCAGATGCGAAGTAAGAAGTTGAAAATGCGGATTGGCCTTTTTTATAAGAGCAGCAGTTGCTACATAATTATGGGTTACAGATTCGCTAAACTTGCTGGAATTATTATTATTGATGCTCAGTTTATAAATATTATTTGTCTGGAGCTCAAGGTTATATAAAATCAGGTGAACAGATGATGCTGGTTAGTATTTTTAATGTGAAACTAAATGCAGGAAAACACCAGACAATACATTCTAGCGTAAAAATTGAATTCTTTTTTCATGGATTTTATTAATTTCAACCAAAACTCATCAATTATTGCGCCAATTTTAAACGATAATTCATAGAAATTACGTTTAAATTAGTTTAAACGGTATATGGTAGTTAGCTACATTTAGGCGTTTTTTGCGTAGTAAATAAATCGAACAAACCGTTTACAAATCAATAAGTAATGAATAAAATAATGATTTTGTTTTTTGAAATTAAATTAACTCTTAAACAACGTGAGAATTTTTTCAATTTCGCAGCACAACAGCATTTTTAAAAAATGCGTAAAAAAAACTTAAGAGGTCAATGTTTTGAAAACAAAGTATTAAAAAAAAGATGTGACCTTGAAGTCGCATGTACTAGCATAAGTTCAGGTGGAACTTGGAGAAAAAGAAACTATTGAAAGCACGTTCAATGTTAAGAGTAATTGAACATCTTAAAATGAACATTCTAACTATAGGTAACAATAAAAATTGTTAAGAAACATGTAATTTCATTATTTTTCTTATTAAATATATAAGGAACAATGTATTATATGGACTGTTTCATTGCGAAGGAATTTAAATGAGTTTCAATGCACTTTAAGCTGTACTTGTCTTATTTTACTAGTCTCTGTCAACAATTGAAGGTTTATGAGACATATAATTAGCATGAAATTGATTATAAGTAATATAACAAAGAAAATATGCGTCGAGTTAATATGCCGTCATTAACAAAGCATAGAATTGAATAAATTCTTATATCCAATTACAACATTATCATAAGTTATTTTTTTATAAATTTAGAAAGCAATCCTTGCTAAGATAAAAGTGAAGATTGCTATTAATTAAAATGCAGACTTTTTGATTTATAGGACATATGCACTTTTGGCCAATGACCTCATGAGCAATAATTAACTGTGTGACTGAGCACCGCACCTTCTCGAAACACACCTTAATAAATTATTACATAAGCTGAACGACAAGTGCGAAAAAAAAGAAACAAAAACCGAAGTGGTATGGCAAAAAGTTCAATACAATAAATTTGCATCGTTCGAGTTTTATTCTTGAAATATTTAAATAACGTTTCCTTATGTGTTAAATATGACTATTTTACTTGAAATTCACAAAGCGATGCCATTTGTCGCGAACAGTAATAAACTCCAAAAAATTCCAAATTCACCGCATACAAATCAATGCAAAAACAGCTTTAATATGACACAATTTTCATGTGAATGGTGAATTAACTTTGATTCAAGTCTATTTCCATACCAATTTTCCACCCTTTCAAAACGTGAAAACCAACCATTATACATTCGAACAAACATTTGCTTTGTCAGCGCTTAATCGCCGCTTGTTATTCCTAATAGCCAAATAATTATGAAATACAATGGAACACATGTTATGAATATAATCATGTTTATGCTCATGGTATACGAATTTGTTACAGTTCCGGTGCCACTACAAATTTAAATAATAATTAAAACCATAATGAAAAAGTCACATTTTGCACAGGCATTTCACACATAATTCTCTTATCAACATAAATGCGGTTGACTGTAAATTATGCATCGTCGCCTGGTGCATGAGACGAAACAACATAATTATGAGTGACACATGAAACCTGTCAGCTGTGAAGCACTAAAAGAAAAAAAGAAAAAACAAGTTCCGATAAAAGGTCAGACGCGTCCGATGTTGCTACGTTGCAGCTTCCACATATGAATATGCACGCAGGCGCCGTCAGTGTCGTGCACATTCATCGCTGATTGGACGCTGATTAGATTCAATGCAAACAACAATTAAACTCTGCTCATAATGAGTTATTTGCCACATTTACAATGGAGCATATGACTGAGCTCGCACTGTTCTAATGATTTAATTGCTGACTGTTCTGATGTCGGTTGCTAATTGACCGATTGCGTGCTATTGCCGCACAGATCGAGTGTAAAACGTCTTCGCAGCTGTTTAAGTGGAAAAGCTGAGACAAATCGAACAAGCTCAATGGAAATGGGTGTTGCAAATGAAGAACAAGATTAGCACAATGATTTAATTGCATGCAAATTAAACATTATTCTGTGTGCATTGAATGTATTATATTTAATTGTCTAATCCAGGAAAATAAAATCTTAATATAAATGAATGAGGAATTTAATCGTATTATCGACTCATTAGCAAAAATGAATTATGGTAGATAATAAAGAAATTTGACACGTGATAAACGATGCTATAGAATTTCTAACAAAGCTCTTCTCACTGGTTGGTTGATGTTTGTCAGAAAAAGCTTTTTGTGTCGTGTATCTTAATCAACATCCATACAAAAGAACGATGCCACGTTTCTTTTATCGCAAATAAAAAAGAGAAACATATTTTAAAGGAACTTCCTTGAAATTATGCCGAATGAATATGGATAGCAGTTAACAAACATGCAAAAACGACAGAATCAACAAACGTTTTTCCACTGGCAGGTACACGTTTCCGAGGAAGCTTTACAATAATGGATATACTCTTAAGCGGCAAGAAAGAATCACCTTGAGGTGACAAGGTAACACAATGTGTGCTATCAATAATAAAACTGGCAATTATGGAAAGTATCAATATGAAGACAATGCCGTGTAAAAGTTTACTTATGGACATTTTGAGGTGCTCGCACCTCTTCGATAAAAAGTCGCGCGGCGCGGCGGGAGTTTTTCGTAGCTTTTGCCGGTTTATTGAAATATTTATTTAATTTTCTTGGCGTATTGTAGTTTTATGACAAAAGTATACGATAAGTAAACGATTGCTTAACAGGTTTTAAATAACATATTCCAAGGTGGCACAATCAATAGGTGGCAGAAATCTCGTGTACAGGAAGAACTAGTGAGAACTGTTCCTGAATTGGCTACCTTCATTCTGGCGACAATGCTACAAGTCAATAATCAATAAACTCTTGAATATAAAACTAAATTATTAAAAATTGTCAGGTAGCTAAGGTGCATTTTGTCGAACTTTTTTTTTGATAAATTACAAATCGTCTATTAATCGACTGGCGCAGACACTTTAAAAAAAAGGTCTTTCTAATTATAACTTCAAATTAAATACGAAGGTTAATAATCATTTAAAAGCTGGTTAGCATATAATTTTTTGTTCATTTCTCCGCCCAATTTTTGGTTTCCTTCAAACAAATGAAGAAAACATATTTATAATAATTAAAAAAGCACGGGCGCCAAATGTAAACTGTCTGTCAATAAAACTTAATTAATAATTAGCATACGAAAATTGGTCATTTCGTGTCTCCTCCAATTCAAACCGCAGCACAAATTCGCTGCAGTGTTGAGTTTCGCAACCGAAAAGCCCGATCACGAATTTTGTCTGCTTGCAATTATGCAAACTCATAAACTTGTGAGCATATATTAATACATAACTGTTGGTATAGATGAACAATTGCGAAATTCCGCATCGTATAATCACTCACGTATATATGTGTATATACCATATATGTAGGAATTTGGGACCAACCTTTCGACGTTGCCAAACTGGGGGCAACATGATTCCAGAAATTGAGTCGGCATCCGAACACCTTCATCTCTTTGACGCGCTCCTTCATACTACCAAGAACACTGGTCTCGGTCAAGCTGACGCAGGGAATCATTTATATTGATTTTTGCTGTATATTTTGCTGTTGCGATTCTCGATATATCTGGCTGTTGTGGTGCTCTCCGCTGCTCGACGCTGTCTTATGTTAGCGTCTTGGCAATATGGCGAATAACTGCTGCTGTAGATATATTATCCTCGCGGTCGCACAGCTCTTCTCCATGTACACAACTTGTGTGTGCATATACGATATAGAAATGGTGTGTATTAAATGGCCATTGGCAAGCCACACCGTGCCGCGCTTAAAGAAGTCTTCAAAATGAACTGCAGCTTGGTTTTAATTCTTCTTCTTATTTTTTCATATATGTTTTTGTTTTATTTTTATTTTATTTTTTATTTTTGGTTCGGTTCGGTTTCTATACCCTCCTGTCATTTATTTATCCGCACTGAGAGCACACGCAGATGTATGTTATAGGCGCATATGTGTAGAACGGCACAATAACAAAACTTTGAAAACGACGAAAAAAACAGCACACGTTTCTATATATTTCATGTGTGGAGAGTCTCTAAACTCTGAAGTGGCTGGATTCGCGAAAAACTGGTTCAACCTCAACTTCTTGTTGAGAGCTAAACGCGCGCGCGCACTGACAAAACACAAGGCACACGTTTTGCACGCTGGACTCACACACGGATTGCTTCTGGCACTTAATTTTTTTTTTTGTTTCGCCTTTCTGTTTACTTTATGATTATGTTATTAAGAAAATCCCCCCATTTTAGGGCTTATTTGACGCAACAAGAAATTAAAAGTGATAATTTCTGGAACACTTTTCTGATTCTTCTCTCAAAATAAGTACATTTTCTTCTTATATCATGTTTGTAACTGTACACGAACTTCTCTTATATGTTAACTGAAATTAATGATTTACACTTTATTTATGATTCAACTCAATTATGTTGGTAATTGAATAACGAGCGCATAATGATTCAAGAAAACAGCCAACTGACTTCAAAATTGAATATTAAATGTATTACGACAAACGTGACAGCAATTTAATTTGATGTCTGGAACTGTTTTAATAAGCACTTAAATACCGAACATCAAAAAGTAAAAATTAACGATCTTAACACATACGCTGATAAATCCATGTATCAAGAATCCTAAATGAATGGCCTCTCTTCAAAAGCAAGAAGTACCATTTCAGTTTTCAAGAAATCATGTTAAGGCAATAAAACCGAATAATATAGCAATATTGAGCATCTTGAGAAATAAATCACAGGCAGCTAATAAATGTTTTAAGTGAACGTCATCTAGAAGTTTCCCATTTCCAAGAAATGACATTAAAGTGGCTCTCCAGTACAGCCTCAAGTGACACTTTTTCGTGAGAACAATGAAATTATTTGGAAAGTAGATATTTTATTGTCTTGAGGACACACGTTAAAATAAGAGAAAAAATCGTGTGTTTGAACTTTGTTTTCTTCTTCAATTGCATTTTATGACACAATTTTACAATTGGAAAATCTCCAAGAAATTTAATTGGCCGAAAAAGCAAAAGAAAACAATACTTTAAAAATTCTTTAATTTTTGGGGGAGTCACAGCCAAAAAAAAAAAAACAAAGATTTGGAATTGTCAATACACAGCGATTAATGACGTTAGTTTGAATAAAATTATGACGATTCTAATTCAGGTGATTAAGTACGTCATTTATTGGAATTTACAAAAGCAATTTTTAAGTGAAATATGTGTACTTTATGTTTAATTTTCATTCTGATAATGGTAGTTTGTTTGAAGAATTCCAAAAGCAAAGTAAAAACATTTTAAAACCACCTGTATGGGAATTCCGATTTTGGCGTGCACGTAAAATTGAAAGTAATTTCCGTTAATTCAGTTGCTGTGCAAATATTGTCATTGAATGTTGGTTTAATAAAGTACTCAATTGAATATGCGTATAAATTTGTTTATAATAATAAAGATGAATTTATTGGGAACAGCCGAAAAATTACTTCAAAAGCAACTGAGAAAGTCTGTGATGGCATATTTTTTAAAGAAATTTATTTAATAAATAAAATGAAATTCCTGAGGATAAAGCCAAAAATCTGAATAGAAGATGCGTCTGTAAATGTTTAGAGCCTAATAAATTTAAACGACATTTTAAGTGTCACACGCAAATATGCGAAGAAATGCGCGACAAATGTGTCTTACATAATAATTGCGGTAATCAATCTCGTCGTAATTGCTGTTAATTATTGAACACGTTGAAGCGGCCTGTGTTAAGACAAGACGCGTCAGCAATAAGGAAGATCAATTGAAATCGATCGCTGATGTGAAATTGGCGTGTGTGTGTGTGTGTGTGTCGATCGCATAAGTCGCCGCCATACCGTTTTCGTTTCATCAATAAGTAGCCAATTGACTTTGTGCCTACATCGAACATCCACACAAGTGGAATGCCATACATCTATAAGGTACGATGGATACCTTTGTACATACATTAATTGTATTTGATTTAATTTTGCTGCCGGTGGCGTGAATGCCAATTAGGTGGCGATTTATTCTGTGGCCTATAAGCTCTTCCTTGATGATAATATGGACAATTTGCAGGAATTATTCTGCCATAAAAACGAATGGTAGGCATTTGCAGTGTGCATGCGAATATAGAAGGAGCACACACATAATTCTTCATATTCATATGTAAGCTTAGACAGCATTGCGTGCAACGTGGTTGATACACGCCAATGAAGATGAGGAAAAGATTAGTGCGCTTTATGGAGGTCAATGGTTAAAACAAACAACAAAAAAAATCAAATTGAATCTTTGCTATGAGACGACCTTCCGTATTCGGCACACACTTGCGGAGGAGGAGGAAGGCAGTCATTTTGTCCGCCAATTGCTTGTACAAAACTATTGTGTTTGCACAGTGTTTTACCATGTAGAAAAATAAATGGCAAAATAATCAGTGTAAGTAGTCAGAATTTGATACTATACAGCTACTTAGAGCTTGGCGGAGCTTTGGTACATTATAACTTCATTAACCGCATTTCAGTACCATCAATACTTGGCTGTGTACGGAACTTTAATGGGTGGAGAGGCGCAACAAAACTCCGCGCAACGGAGCTTATTTAGATAGTAATTTGAAAACCGCGCGCACTCGCAAAGCGGATGTAAATTGCTTTTTGGGAAAACTTTGTGATGTTCTTTAACACATATAGTTTTAGTCTAGCACACACACATGACTTGTTGGCGGAGCAAATGTGTGCTTTGAGCCACGAACGGAGGTCAAAATGGGAACAAACTGTTTTGTTTCCTGAATTGGAATTACTGTTTACATTAAGAAAGTATATACTTAAACTATTGACTATTGTCAAACCACTCAAAGCCATTAATTAAGTTTTAAGTATGAAAAGCTCTTAATTAGAGCGAAAGTAGGCAAACTAAGACAATAGTTGAAATTAATTAGAAACAATTAAGAAGCTGTGATTCACCAAATCGCTTAAAAATGCCACGTTCCATACATTTTTTATAAACAAGGTTTGTCAATTCTTGAATATATATTGTTGTTATAGGCATGATTGTGAAATCAAAAACACATTGGATGTTATAATACGACGCTATGGCAGCGCAACAAAAACGCGAGTCCAAAAGCCACACACCGCTGCTGCGCGGCTTCTCTATCCGCGCATGGCACACATACGGCGACTGTATGGAAAATTTACGAAGATCGCGAAAAAATTGAAGCCGTGGTACGAGTATGGCCATATAGTCGTTAAATCAATTTAGGTTAATTTTTTTTCGAAGCGATCTTCACGTTTTTTGTATCAATACTTTTCAATTGATAATTTCAGTTTTTTTTTAAATCTATCACAAAATTAACTTTCAATACATTTGTCATTTCACGCCATTCAAGACACAAAACTGCATGTAAACAATTTAATATGTAATTCATTTTTTGTTGTCTTTTTGGTCTAATTTTGTTAAAATATTTTAAGCACATTCAATTACACAACATAAGAAATCATAAACACAATCACAACGCCTAACGTTACGCGAGTCGTCTAACACTAAGGAAAACCGAATCTGGTTAACACATTCACTTTGAAAATGAGACGATCTCGAATGTTTTGTGAGCGACGATCCTCGTCGATTTGATAAAAAAAAAACAAATACAGTTTCTAAATCACTTCAAAAACAACAAATTTATCAATTTTAAGTAAATTTTAAAAAATTCACAAATTTAAATTGAATAGAGATCAAAATCTAACCACAAAAAATAATGATTCAACAACGATGTATGGTGATGGCACACAGAGCACAACACGGCACAAAAAACGTTTATGCTGATGCGGTGTGTGATCGTGTGTATCCAATATTCCAAGCTAAACTGATCGCGGTGCACAACTCGTCGAGTCGCGACGGCACAACTATAGTTCTGTAGATACCTGTTGAGACCTCAGCCACCGCCATATACCTGGGCACAGTCGTTGTTTTTCGAAAGACCGCCAACACACCGTCACGCCAGTACAAGCGGCGTGTGCAGACACAGCCACGACGTACGTATGAATGCATTATATTGTGTATGCCATGTAAATGTACACAAATTAAACAGGCGCGCATTTTATACACATACAAACCCAACCCAGCCGCGAATGGGGAAAAGGTAAGAAAATGTTGTTGGACGGGAATTAACTTTTTAGTTTCGTTTGTTTTTTTTTTTAGGTTATATTGTACAAAAACACTCTTTTTTGGACAGAGTGAATAAAGACTGCTCGTCTCTATGCATATAATGCTCATTCGCCCTCTGATCCACACAGATGTGCATGATGGTAAAAATCAAATGTAACAAATAATAATCAACAACGATCGTTTAATATTAAAATAACGATCGCGCTTCACGTGAAAAGTGCTAGAAAAACGGATGATAATTGGCGAGTGATCATCGCTCTGCAACTTATGCATTGATGAAGCTTTTACCATAAATTTATATTGTCGAGTTTTATTATTTCGCAGTTCTCACGATCATATTTGGACAGGTTTGAATTATATTAAAGTATCGCGAAACAGCTAGAGCAAACATGCTCGTGATTCAAAATTTCATAAACAAAATAAAACTTTGCATGATCGTACCAAACGATCTCAGCTATAAGTCAAATTCGTTGATCGTTCCGAATTAAAACAAACTACTAGACTCGATTCCGATTAGAAATGATTGCTGTACATCTTGATCAAATAAAGAAGCGTCGATTCATTCACTGTCCATTCAGGTGAGGATCGGCCACATGAATCCCATCAGCAAATGAGCTGTAATCTTTTGTACAAACATTTAAATGAAAATAATGTTCGTGTTCTCAATCTTTCGTGAGCTTCTGCTTGCATGTGCGAGTGGTCTGTGCGTACGTAAGTACGTGCTTGATAAAATATAAGTCACAATGGTTAGATGATACGAAGCGATATATTTAAGTCATAATTCTTAAAGGCGATCATACACACATGGCCATCACAAGGAGCAGTGAGAACAAAAACTAAGAAAATTGATAAAAAATAAACTATATGTGATACACGCACATACAAAAGTAATAAACGAAAAGTGGCGTGAGAAAAAGAGACAAAGATGTTTGGGCCAGTGACCCGCACGCCAGGGTACCAACTTGTCCACACAAATGTGATCGCGCACACCATTCGCCATTATAACAACTGTATAATAATGGACTCTATACCGTGTGATCACAAACGTCTTGAAGCTATTTGGGAGGAGAGTCATCGACGGAATAGTTCTTGTTTATTTTGTGGAAGCGCATATTAACTATATTGGCCGATTCCTGCACATGTTGCAAGTTATTTCCACACTTTCATTTTTTTTTATGATATAGAGACTTGATGATCCTCACCTCCTTTGTCTTCGATCGTGCATGTTTATAGTCCACATGATCGCTAGAATTCATATGGCAGCGACGTTTTGCTTCGGTTTTTCTCGATTCCCTTGCAAGAAGAGCAAGACACGATTGACTCTTCTTGTTTCTTACTTGCCTCGATTCTTGAATACCTTATGTTCCATTCGAAACGACAAGTAATACATACTTTTAAATGCATAGGGGATATGTAATAAACTTTATAAATCGATTACAAATTTGTTGCTATGCATATCGACGTTTAAATGGTTTACTATATCTTCAAATCATGCGTCAGAACGTTTCTAGACGTCAATCTGTGATGGATGATGCTGTACACGATATAAATCATAGATCCTAAAACATTTCACATTCAAACAATGGGATTTACATCGTTGCTTGAGATGTTGTAGTTCTTATGTGCGGTAATAAACCAGTCATGAGACATAATTTATAAAGCAGATGATTTACCTGTCTGAAAGAATGTCGAAACAGTAATTGAATTAAAAAATTCGAAAGTAATAAATATTCTTTCACCGTCAAGCATGATTGGAGAAACCATCCACATCAACTCGATTATTGAGATTGGCTATATTGAGTTAATAGGTAATTTAATTCAACACCGATTCTTTTGAATAGATCACCTGGTATGTCTGAGACCAATGAAAGTAGTACATCTGAAAGTCAATCGAGATGTTGCATAACTCAATATAGTCAATAGGCTACCAGACCAAACCGCACAATCCGATACACTGCACATTGACTTGACATGGGGCACACAATCTTTTTATTATTTATTGTCTTGAAAAGTGACTTTGATCAATGACAACTGTTGCTAAATATATATCCATTGATTGGTGTTATTATGCAATGGCTAAATCATTTTATTTCTATCTTATCGTGATGGATTTTTAGAGCTGAAGTTTAGAAAAATATTAATCTATTCATCTCAATTTATATGAAAATAATCTTTAGTTGTCCGGACTAAAATATTATATTGGCAACTTAAAAAACGACCTTGAGATTTTTTCAATTTATTATTGACAATAAATTTGAATACGCAAAAAGTTCCCCAAATTAAACTTTAATAGTAAAATTACCAAACTTTTCTCGACCGAAAATGTTTGCGGGAATTACAACCGCATAAGATTTAAATTTAGACAAAATTCTTAGAACAAAACCTCATAATATACATCCAGCAGTAAATATTGAGACTGTTGCACAACATTGCCAGTCAAGATAAAACCACAGCCAAAGCTAAACAAATTAACATAAACTCGCATATCAAAAAGCAAATTAATTTATCTGCAGGGCAGTGCTGGTGCGGATACGTCCAACGCAGCACGAATGCATCTCTCTACTCCTTCGCCTTGACACAAGAGAAATGTGTGAAATGTTTGCATTAGGGCACACATAAATGATGATTTATATCAGCGGGCGCGCGAGAGCAATGCGCAATGCCCACCACACATATGCACACATAAGTGTATGCACATGAAACGCAGCACTCGCTAAGTGTCTTATAACTGTGTTATATGCACGGTGTCGTGTGCCCCGGCCACCACCTTCAACGGAAAAGGTTCATTGACCAGTGGCGGCCAATAAACATTAAGAATCGCCGAGAATATAAGCCAATCATTGCAATAACATGCACCTTCCTGGATATTTATTGCTAATTCAGAGAATCGAAAGCAACACAAAAATTTGCAATTACAATCCATTGAATTTCTTTGCCGGTGAATGTGTGCGCTTGTTTCAATATACGAAAACGCTGAGAGTGCACAAAGAACGTAGGTACACATATGTATATGCGACTGACAAAGAAATTAGAAAGAAAAGATTTAACGAGTTGTACTTATGAAGCTATACAGAATTGCCAGAGTGCGACAAACTAAACTAATGGAATCGACACTTTGACTCAACTGTATTGTTTGTGGGCACATACCACCATTTCCTTTGCCATTTTCTTCCAACATATCAGTCATATGTTGGCGTACTGAATGTTAGAACTAGCTGCAAAGTGCAATCACACCAGAAAGTTGATTGGCTTTGCGTGATCTTTGCACACATAACAGTAGTTTCAGCGATAATATATGATGTTTAGCTAAATAAAACTCAAGATAATGGGCTATTAATCTCGAGACTCGTCTCGTTTTTATCCAACGTCTTAAAGTTGAAGGGAACGCTTAAAGCTGATAATCTAAATACAGTTTTACCCTATAATTTTCTACTAAATAAATTGCAAATTAGTGTCGGGTAATAACCTTAAGATGAAAGTCTTAAACGACAATTAAACATGCTGTCTCAACTTTTACACGCAGAAATTGTGTTAAAAATTTGACAACAAAAAAAAAGATCATCAAAACCAGATCTTGCGGTTTGCTAAACCAAAAAAAAAACGACAACTATAAGGCTAAAAGCCTGAGTTAAGAGCCGTTTGTCAAATGACATTGCTTTTACTTTTTTTCGCGATTGTTAAGCATTTTTACCGAATTCGCTGCACTACACCCATTGGCCATAAGTACAAGACGTCCACAGCAGAAAAACACACCGACGACAACAATCACCGCCGTGGTCGTCGCGTCGTGCAAATCAATCGCATTTCACCACGGAATTTAAATTTGAGTAGGTCAAGGTTGGTACACCCAGTCAGGATAATTAGCATTGCAGTGACAATTCGACAAGAAATAAATATATATAAAACGCGAACGGGAAAAAAAACAAATTGCGAATTGAATTGTCGACCATAACGTGCCTGCCAAATCGTGAGCTTCACTATATATAATCTTTGGGCTGGCTGCCTCTTTACCTGGGCGTACTTCCACAACACATTAAAATGTAATTGCCTTGCGTCAGCAAATATTTGTGTGCAATTTCTTTACACATGTCTTACTATACCATATGGGTGTGCGTTTGTTGCGGCCATATCGATATATTGCCGAAATTGGCTGTTGTTACCGAAAATTAAACAATGTCAAGAGACTGGTTTTGCACAGGTAAGTGGTTGGTCGAGGAATAAGGTCACGTCGCTTCTTTCTACCAATAAACCATTACGAGGAGAGAGAAGATTCTTCGTATGTTCATGTTTACTTTTGAATTGATGTAGGGTCTCGTCCGTTAGAAATCTATTAACAAATATGTGGAATTTTTGTAGAAATGTATCTGTATGTCAACTATGAACACGTTCTAAATCCTAAAGCCAATAAAATATGACTTGAATGGATGTAGGGAACAAAAATGGTGCAAGAGAATTTGAAGTCATATACCGATTTTATTGCCAGGTAAACATTTTTGTTGAAGCTGGTTGCGGTACAAAAAGTGATTTATAAACTGCTAAAGAGTAAGAAAATATTGGAAAAATTATCCGGCAGACAAAGAAACCACTTTAGCTCTTTGAGGAATGGCTTAATTGGGCAAGTGCCGATTGGACTATTCACAATGCGTACATGGAAAGCCTAAATATACCCGTAATAAAGGCTGGCTTTTATTGTTTTATCAATGGGTGGTCCTATATTTCTCCAATAGGCCGCAGTCGCCATACAGTTTCTAAATATTACATATTTCCTTTTTGATTCTACAGATAATAAATTTTACAAACACATTTAGCTTCGACAACGAAATATTCCGCGTTAACAATTTTAATGATTTCAAATTGATTGTGATTTATTTATGTGTGAATTATTATTGCATCTATTCATTCACAAAAGATTTGCTTTATAATATCACCAAAGCCGTATAATGTGATAAGTATTCCCATAATTGCTTCACATCAAGACACATCTTTGTTCTAACAACAAATTAGTTGAGACACTTACTTGGATTGTTATTTGTTTCAAAGCAATGAGTTACAGCACGACATCCTAACTCAGTTCTCCTTACACTTTTACAGCAACACCACTTTCTGCCAGACCAAAGTCCCGGATGATATCGATAAGACTTTGGTGAATTTGCTTCTTCGCAAACTGAAAATAAAAAATAAATTATATAAAAAATGTCTTTAAAATGATATGAAGTCAGTTATTAAAAATGTTAGGAATTCCGCGCAATTATTAACACAAGTCTTAGACAATTTTTAATTTACACTTCTTGAGAATTTTCCACTGATTAACTGGAACCTATTAGCAGAAGTGCTCGTTGAAAAGCTGATTGTGCAATAATCGTCTTGAAAAATTAAAATTTTATTAAATTACGTATACCGCCGCACGGCACCTTCACAAAATCAAGAAGCAATCAAGAAGACTCTACAATTTTTCAAGACATTCTTAAACGTTTGAATCAGAATTTAAATTGGTTATTATGTCGGAAAAATTGTTGTACATGGCAGCGTCTTCAAATCATGTTTAACACAATTATCGCACGCAAAAAGTTGAATGTAAAATCTCGTTATTATAATTTAATTGCGCAAAATGACAATTAGCTAATTTAGCCAGAGTTTCTCACAGTTATTTAAAACATATCATTTTATCTCACAAGATTGTTGTCACTGGAGTGCAAATTATTGCACATCGTAACTGCTACATATGCTGCTACAATACCAAATATTATTCATATGTAAATTATTTTACTGCACTGCGGTCGTTTTCTTTGATCTTGACCGCTCGCTCGGATACACATAAGCTCTTCCATACATATGTAATTTGTAAAAGATAATAACCAGACGTGTTGAATTCAGAGAAATCACAATTAGTCTTCTTGGTTTGGATAATGTATCTAATTGGATTAGTGATGAAGAAACACTTTCCATGGCAACATTTCGTGGAAATATGGGACACAGATGACCATTTGATATTGAATATTCTACAAAGAAAATTAATTAAGCAGTCGCTTTTTCAATTGTTAGGATCTTGAAGATAAGACAATAGCATTTTCTTCACTACAAAGAGCAAAAATTAGAAAACCACTCAATGTAACAAATTGTGTGTTGAAAAGAACCTCAAAACATATTATCCAATTCAGTAATCAACATCAAATACAAAAAAAAAACAAAAACAAATTAGTTACCTATTCTAATGGCTTTAATCCAATCAGTACGATCCTTTTCACAAGTGGCCACCAAATACAACGTATATTGAGGTAAGGTACGCTGGTGGTTGGTAGACTCGCAATATCCCACCTGAAACGGAAATCCCTGTAAAGATACATGGATTTATTGCATTAATTTCACATTTCCGATTGAATTGCATATTCTGAGCGCGACTCACGTGTGGTGCAAATGGATCTCCGCCTTCGCTATTGATGACAGCTGGTTCGACTAGACGTACACCTTTGACTGAAATTCTGCCACGTTCGCGACGCTTCTGCAAATTGAATTTAAAAATTATTATTTTGAAATGCATCCATCATTTAAATGAAGTATTGGCTGGCTTTCCGTTATGGAATAATTATTATGAAAATTTAGTTGATTTTGCATGCGAATACCGAGAATTCAAAGAATGGTTGTTTTAAAATCTTAAAGCAACTAGAGAAGGAATTAGATTAACAATAGTGATGTGACTAGAATAGTAACGTGTAACTCCAATGTGGCTTTACATATATAATCATCAATGCATCCGGTAGTTACTTCATAACTTGAGTGTTAAGGAATAAAATTTACCGGCCAAGCATCTACAGTCTAAAGTTATGGCGATTCAAAACTAATTAAATGGAATAATCTCGCCAAAATCAAATTCAACATACATCGGATTAAACAAATTAAACCAGACAACTGTTAATTAAAGAATATAAACGATGTTTTGAGAGGCGTTTTCAAGTGAATCTCCTCAAGTCTGCACGTTCGAATGCATATACAATTCGTTTTCACACTCGCTTAGACGGAATTCTGAAACGCAATTAAAACCGCCCTTTTTGCATCTGCATTTTCATTTTGCACATAACAATCAGTTTTTTTTCGACGTTTTTTGTACGTATACTCAGTTCTCAATTTTCACAGCTCCTGCTGAAACCAGAATGGTATATGCAAATGTAGACGATGCCAGCCATACTTCAACATTTGGATGTACAAGAATGTAATTCATTCGGATTAAGGGGAGAGTATCCATCTCAACTTTACCGCAATATCGAATGAGATATATAGACTAAGTGGTGACGTCTCTAGGGCATTTCGCTGAAGATCCACAAACATCCTAACTGTGAGCACGTGCATACATTACGAGGAGGACGTGCTCAAGCACAAATGACAATTATCATGTATATTAATCCGACCATTTGTGCAGTATAAAGGTCAACAAGAAGGATGATGCAAAAAAAATGAAAATGGGCGAAAATGAATGTGCACCAAATTTAGCTTTTATATGACAAAGCTGTTGCATATGAAAATTTCGTTAGATTCGAGTACAATCGACATAGAAAGCAAATATTATGTATTGTCTGTATCTAGAACAATTCTTTTGTGCCACGAACAAACGCTTGAATTGTGTAAGAGAAGTTTAAACCTTTTTTTTTTTAAATATATAGGTCGAGTCTATTCAATCAATACGCAACAATACGAATATTGAAAGCAACAAACAAGGTGGTAATAATGATAAAAGTTTTAAAGCTTTGGTGAAACTTTTTACCTCGTACCTATTTCATTTAGATTTAATAAAATTTACACCATTGAAATTGCATTTTATCATGTTTCCACGTAAAAGCTTTTAAATAACTAAAATGGCACACAATAATAAATGCATTAAATAACAAACTGTTAAACTCTGTAGCGTTGACATATTTCAACGCAAATTGTTTGTGGGGTAAAAATCAATTTCCAACATTGAAAACTTATTAATTGAATTTATTCTCCAACGGTTATATCCGCTGCAAACTTTTTTCTCGTAAAAAGCTATTAACTCATAAAAAAGCCCATCCTTGTCACCTCTAGTAGAGCCATTTGTTTACCGTTATCGTTTTGAAAACCGCGAAAACGTTATACTGACCGCAAAAACGGTCTGTGCATAAAGGATTGTTGACATAAATTTGAAAAACATCAAAAAGCTATTTTTGTAACATGATTCATGATTTTTTTTTTTTTAAGACTCGAAACAACCTTCAATTATCTTTAATGAATTTCGCATTGGCATGTAAACAATAATGTAAGAAGTAAACATGAATTATAAAAGGAATACCATTTGAGGTATAAATGGAAGCAGA
>JANSTS010012216.1:15344-28779 GCA_026546915.1 Sylvicola fuscatus
ATGAAAATCATTTCAAAGTAGAATTGCGGATAAAAACAGTGGAATATGGAGAAACTCGCCGGGCGAAAACAGAGGGTGGAAAACTTTCTGGGCACGTTGGGTTTATTGTGTTTTTACTGTTGATGTGCGTCAAATGTGTGTATTTTTGTAGTGATGCATTCCTTTAAAGTTAAATCTTTGTGTTTTGTCAAGTTATCATGAGAAATATTCGACAAAAGTGAACTTTTTTAAAAGTTTGTAACAGTTTCTTGCTAATTTGGGGGTGCAAAATAGCGAATTGTGTCTTGTTTTGGAATTATTGAATGAACCGTTGCAACTATCTACTTGTGTGTATAAAAATGTGAACCAGTTTCAATTTATGCTGTAATGAGCATAATTTCTCGGATTTGTCAAGCAAAATATTCTTAACAGGGATTATTCCCAAGACTCATCAATGAAAATACCAAACAACATTTCGGTGTTTCAAAAAAAGATTTTTAACCATTTCCACTTCTTTAACGTTTTCTTGAATAAGAATAAGAAGTTATCTTTCTTGTACATATCGATTGAGATATAAAGAACTGAATAGTATCGATTTTTATCCAATACCTTGCGTGCTAGTGGCTGTTGCCCAAGATCGTTGGATTATGTATATTACACTTAATCAGCTAAATTAAAAAAGGTTAAGGTTGTTTAACCCTCACTAAATCCAATTTGCCATCATTACTTGTACATTGAAGAAGAAACGCTAAGAATATTCCGCAAACATGCATACCTTAGCATGAAAGTCTGATGCTCTAATTTCACCCCCTATAATATTGTGCGGTTACTTCTAATTCACGACCCACTAATTGCTCAATTTTTGCCGTCTCAGCTATGATATTTTTAATTAAATAATATTTTACAACTTCATAAAAAAATGTCCAGATTAAGCAAGGCAAGCCGGTCTGCATTTAATTTCATCCAATTGCCTATATACACCAAACAGGCAGCAAGGAAATTTTCTTTGATAACAATTTCATGTTCTAATAAAAAAGACTATATAGTGTAATGAAAATGAAATGAACTCACCGACACGAGGCGAAATAAGAAAAAGTTATTGTGTTTGATGTGCTAATAGAAAAAAAAGGGGATAAAGAAGAGTAAATAAAGAAAATACGGCGAACAACAATACTAAGGGAAGCCTAAAAAAACATCCCCTATTACATTTCCTGCGATTGGAGATAAGTAAAGTCATTAACCCCCTCGACGAATTAACGTGTTTGTTGCAATAATACAAAAAACTCATGTTGATACCGAGTTCGCCGACTGGCTCGCCCAGCCACCCAATACCAGCATCGTCTGAAGCCTTTTATAATTACAAAATGATTGTGCCGATGGCGTCGCCTGCACCGCGCACGACCCAATCTGCTGTACCATCACCACCATCAACTGGCTCATTGCTGTCACCAGCACAAGCGACATCAACACCAGGAAATGATTTTATATCTTCATCCATTGGTGATGACCACCAACCCCACGCCCTCGACAGCAACTGCAGCAACAACAAGGACGAAATTGACAACGCCAACAATGGTTACAACAGCGACTACAACGACGACGTCGACGACGATGGCGATGATTTCGACAACGACATTGTCATGAATTCAATTTCGACGCGTGCAACGACCACACCAACAATTACAAATTGCTCAGCATCGTATGCACAAAAGGACTCTGTCAAATTATTCGTCGGCCAAATACCACGCCACTTGGACGACAAGGAGCTGCGGCCAATGTTTGACTACTTTGGCGAGATTTCGGAGTTTACCGTACTTAAAGACAAGCAAACTGGATCCCATAAAGGTGAGTTGTCTTACCATTACTCAGATGCTCCAAAGGATATACTCGAATGTGGTGCCAAAAGTTTGCGAAAACATTACATCCCCCCCTCCCAGCCCCAACCATTAAATCGTATTGATTTACATGTTGGCAGCAAGGGTTGTGGACGAGTGGCTTGTCAAAAATTCAGAGTCGTCAAATAAAGTGCGCTGGGGATGTTACTCCATGTATATTTTAAATGGTTTATAGAAATATAAACGCTGCAAAATGTTCCCCAGCTAAATTATTAATAATTTCTTCTTATGTAATTCTTTTTGCATAAGGAGAGAGCGAGAGTGTATCGAGCATATATAACAGCACTCAATGGGCATGACCCTCTATTTCAACCCATTTTCGTTGCATAAATTTATAATGAGGAAAAGGCAGCAGATCATATGGATAGGCTTTATGTTGTAATCGCTTTTTGAACTATTCAACTTGTTTATGGGTACATGAATTCGAAGTTCTGTGCAGTTATTATTTTTTATGGTTATGGCGGATGATCCAGTTGAATACTCTCATTACCGATCTGTTTTTTCAAATTTCGCGATTTAATGGTATATTCAGAATATTTAGATGAATGAATGAATCCTTAAAAAAAATCTACAAACTAAACTGAATCAAAATAAAATCTTGATTTGTTGAGCTATTCCCGTCATTAAGAATTTATTGACCTTTTCATGGCATAAAAGATTCAGAAAGAAAATGTCTTCTTTCTTAAAGAATTTTCACTTAATTTAACACAACCCAGGCGAAGTTAATCAAACCAACATACATCAACGCAGACTCCTTGTAAGATCAAAGATGTCAATACCCTTGTCAAGTCGTTTAGCGTTTGTTGGCCTTTCCATCCGCTGCATCTGGCTTCCACGCCTAGGCTCTTACTCACACCATCTGGCTGTCACGTCTGCGACACATAAAGTTATAACTTATCGACACGAAAATGTCGACTCAACGTATCCACATAGAAAAGTCAGCGTCAATATAATCCGAAGATTGTTTTGCTGTTTTCACCGGCAACCATATGCCTACAGTCTGCACAATCTCCAGTAAGATAGTTGAAACGGCTTTCGTCTATATTTATTCAAGTTTCATGCAAATTTCCAAAATTAAACACTGCAAATGATAATGTCGGTAACTTAACGAAACTATTTCATTCAAAATATGGCCGAAAAGGTAAATGTGAAGCCATTTTAAGATGTTAATCGTTGGGATGTCGCTGTTACATTACACAAACGCATACACCCATAACGCCGAAATCACCGCTCTCCCAAACACCTGTCGCATAAATTTGTAAGCATTATGATTTTTGCCGTTCGCATTGTGTACTCCGCTTACATATATAGGTTCACCGCACCGCCACCCACCCACTCGACTCGCACCCCGACGCCGCGCGCCGCCCTACCCTCACCGCTCTGACTGTGCCTTCTTTTCAAGTAAACAAATCACTTTGTAAATGTCCTTTTGCATGGTGGTAATTTTGACAAAGCACAACAAAACACACGAATTTCAATTGTTACAATCAAAATACCATGAAAGGTATTTCGTTGTTTCCGCCACTTGTGCACTACGTCTGCCGCAGCTCGTGTGTGTTTGAGAATTGTAGCGGGAATGGCATGTAGTGACACGCACTCGCATATATGCAAACACACGGGGAGGATGGCGGCATAGGTCTTAAAACAATGAACTGTTTACATATTCTCTCTGTTTATGCTGATTTTTGCGCATCACGCAGTACGAACTGGGTTTAGCTGAAATGTATGTGCCATGAAGTCAACATATAAATGTATGTATTCAGATTGGACTAAAAAAGGGACTTTATCAAAAAAGGAAGCATCAACGTTGACGCACTGGCAGAAGGAAGTCACGTTGATGGCTCGTCGGCAACGTCGTCTCGGATACATATATTGATGCATGTACATTTGTACTTGACGTGTCATTGTTGAGACAACATTGATGTGGGATTGGACTGGTTTGGTTCAGTGTTGGTGCCCACCGTGAGAGATGTAATTGGCACGCGTTTCAAATCTATGCCAATCGGTGTTGGAAATAGTAGGGTAAAAGGTCAAGTTGAGAATTGTGATCGGCAGCTGGGGGTGTTAAGGCATTTTTATGAGAGCGTCTGTGCTTATTTGCAGTTAAAGACGGTTTTATTGCTCCGGCCAGAATTTCGTTTTACGAATAATACGCCTTTAAATCAGAATTTCAGCAGAACGGTTCAGTTGTGTATGCTTTTAAATCTTCGCCCCAATGGGTATAACTTCTAACTAGTCGTAAAGACCTGAGTGGGTATTAAGGAAATAGCCGTAAAATATATATTAATTGGTAATTGGTTGCTATGATTGAGTAGGGATTTTATGGAGGTTCCTTCTGAGATAATGATAATGAGCTTCTTGTAATTTACTGGCAAAAATTTGGAGGAAAATACACTTGAAACTGTTTGCTGAGCCATATTTTCTCCTACAACACAAACATTTAAAGATAAATTGTTTTCTTTCTAAAATCTCTTACAAATGATATATTTAAAATTTTAAACCAATTAATTGTAACTCAAATAAATCGTAATAAACCACAATTCGTTGCATTGTAGAAGAACCCCAAAAATACTCCAATAAATTAAAAATAAATAATTAGGAACGCCAACAATTAGCCAAATTTAAATAAATACACCGACAATAAAATACAATATTTATGTACAAACTCAAACCAGAAAAAAAACATAAAATATTTCATTCCATTTTCCTACTTAGTGGAATTTACTAAATTAGAATATTCTTGAAAACAACAGAAAATCAAAGGTCTAAAAGAAGGAACAAAACGAGTGTCGTCTCTAATAAAACGTACTTGAATGAGAAGGGGATGAAAAAGTGTAATTACGATTTCAATGTCAATGTGAATTCCCATAAATTTGCAACACGATCCAGCATTTCCTTTTTTTACTTTGAAAAGTGAGAAACAGTAAGTTCACCCTCATGGCCATGGTGAGTTTAAGCTCTCCGATAAATCTCTCCCCTAAATGTAAAAGAGGCGCAGAACCGTAAGAACACCCCTAGCACTCGATTTGGTAGAATACCAAATTGGGAGGGTCCATTGTGAGAAACTGTAAGTTCACCCCGACGACAACTCGCAATTTTATCCTTAAAAAATTCTCTCTCGCACTTGCGCACAACCGTAGCATTCTGTGTTATCCTTTTGATTTTGTGCAATATTGCTTGAAAACTTCAACAAGGATCTCTCTCTCACGTGCAAAAGTTAATACCCACCACATATTTGCCAATGGCGGGGAAATGTGCGGTTAAAACTTTCTCTAACAGTTGATATACGTACACAACGGTCTCGCCGTGGCCGTATATGCACACACGAAGCTCACCTTAACTGCGAGAAAAGCTGTGCCAGCTGCTCGCGTGTGTGCGTCGAATATGGTTATTGGCCAATGGGTGAGTGCTTACTGTGACGTCACATTAGGATTTGAAGCGATTTTCCGTTCAGTACTGTGGCAAAAGCCGCTGAATCAAGTTTAATTCTGTACCACACCATCTGTTCGTACGTATTTTATAATTTTTAGTGTGTGTGTATATTTATTCGGCATATATCTAATAATAATAAATGTGTGTAAATAAAATTCGTGTATTTATTAATTAATAATAATTACAATTAAACGAAACTAGTTCAGTGAATTTGTTGTTGATTTCGTCGATCTGTTAAAAGCCAGTAACCTAAAATAGCATAATATTTGTAACACATCAGTCAGTTTGTTGTCCTGACGTTAACAGTGAAATGATAATTGTTGGTAAATAGCTTTCGTTGCAACATCCCTTTTGTTCTCGTTTGTGTGTACGTGATTTTTATTACATTAAAAAGTTAAAAATTAAACCTTTTTGTAATTAAAACAAAAAAAATAAAATACAAAAAACAAAATAAAAATACCACAGTGAATGTTTCGCATGACATGCCGGATTTATTGGACGCCCAAACAAAGCGTCGAGAAGCAAAATAAAAGCTCAACAGATTCCAATTAAACTCGACAGGCAGTGGATTACAAAGATTAAAGCCGCACACTCGCTGTTATTTAAGTCATCCAAGAATAACCAGTACAGGGAATATTTAAGTTGAAACCGTTGAATATTGATAGAATTCGTTTCTTTGGCTAACAACAAAGTTCCAAGTTCCTCTGGCCGGATTCTCTCATTCTCTCTTTAACCACTCTTACCATTAAAAAAGAAGTGAACCACTGCAGACATTAACGAAATTAAAGGTGTTGACGGTGACATTGAAATCCTTGCCGGCTAATAATAAAAACCTGTTGTTATCGATTTTGCACCGGCAAATTAACGTTATAAAATGTATGTGAATGTATGCTCGCGTGACTCATTCGTACAGGGGATAAACAGCGGAATCGTGTAAATAAAACAGCAAACGTGAAAAGTGAACAATTCAATCAATCTCGAAGACAAATTCGCGCAGGTTATAAAGTTCGTGCACAGCTTTCCATCATCAGTGGATTCGTAAAGCATCCCAATTGAGCATCGTCGCCGCTACATCGTCATCATCATCAACTACATCAACATTATTATCATCACTATACCATC
Organism: Sylvicola fuscatus; assembly: GCA_026546915.1. Taxonomy (NCBI): domain Eukaryota; kingdom Metazoa; phylum Arthropoda; class Insecta; order Diptera; family Anisopodidae; genus Sylvicola; species Sylvicola fuscatus. Next base: position 21,773 of record JANSTS010012216.1, read on the forward strand.
AATATAATCATCATCATATTATACTCGAAGCGCCGCTGCGAGAAGAATAAATTTACAAGCATAAAAAGCTCGCGAAGCAAAGATTCCTTCTTTCTTACATCAAGTTTTATTGCTTTTATCTCTGTTGTTTGTTTTATATACTGCGCTGATCATTTCGCCCTCCTACTAAGCCAACAAAGTAAAAAAAAAAAAACTTACCCACAATATAAAACAAAAAATCCAAACATCCCTCTAACACCCACCTTCCTCCCCACATCTACAACCCTCAGCCACCCCCCCACTATACTTTCACCTGACTGTGTTTACGGTTTTTGAATAACGTGCGCTTTTAACCCGCAGTGCTTGTGAGTGAGTGTGTGTGCATGTGTGTGTGTGTTTGTGTTTTTGTGTACAAAACGCCGAAACGAAACTTTTATTGTCATTAAATCAAATTTGGATTCGCTCGCATCGATCAGGATTTTAAAGTGCCTCACTCTATGTTTTTTTGTCGTTCGTGTATGTGTCGTGTCGTGGTCGTCGTCTTAATGTTGTGAAATTTAAAATATATTTTAAATTCGATGTATTTTGAAGAAACAGTTGCATCACGTGCATTATAAGAATGTGCAAATATCACAAGTGCTGATACTTTAAACAAAATAAAAGAAAATATATTTATTGCGTCAAAGAAGGTTCCGTTAAAAAATTTTTTTTTGATGAAATCGAGACGTAAAGCAACTGCCTATAAGTTTACATTTTTGGTGTGAAATTTTGTTTAAACCGCATTATCGTGAGAAAATAATTATTTATTTAATATATTGTTAAACAAAGGAATGTTATAAATGCAGATCAGTTAGAGGAGAAAAGGTGTTAAATAGCTGATGCAAATTAATACAAAGTGTTGAAATATATTGTATTGGTTAAAACAAAGTTATATGTGCTTTTAGTTTTGGAACTTTTCTCCATCATGTTAATGTTTGCTAAATAAAACAAAAAGTTTTTAATTAAAGTGATTCGTTACAACATTTTCCCATTGGATAAAACCGTACAATGATAGATATGGAAAGTAAGTTATGATTCAGGTGTTGTCGCACCAATAAGTTTTTTTTTGTAAAAATAACTATAAAATGCCGGCATAAAACTTGTGTAATAATGGAGATTATAACGTCTGAAAGTTGCCACAACGATTAAGGGGTATTTCAAGATAATGATCAATAAATTTGGTAATCATCCCCTAAAAAAGCGAAAATAAACCCAATCTCGATATTACAATTCTCTGTAGATAGCCGAACAAACCAAATATCCTTTATTTATATAAACGACTAACGAGACATTTGTCTACTCGTGGCATGTCTGCCCAAACAATACACGAATACCTACGTTCAATTATTATATCAAATATATTGTGCAGCTTTTCATAACTAAACTTTTACGTTGCCTGTTGTCTATTGTCTTCGCAATGTGAATGTGTTTTCATTTGGGCCGCAATTTCATTTCAGCAAAAACTTATTTCATCCCCTAACAATGCCTCCCTCCATTCACTCTTGATACACGCGCCGAACATCTCTACATGTATACTTCAATTTGGAAACATAATATAATATATGAATCACCGTGTTTGTATAAAGTGGATAAAGTAAAATGTACACAAAAAGCTAAAAGTGTGACATTAAATCATCTTTTAAAAGCTTTTTCTTCTCTGGAATTTACCCAAAAGAAAAGGGGTTGCAAATAAATTATTCAAAATTCTATTGCTTCCATTCACCCTAATCTTCGTTTCACATTGCATACACCTATTGACCTACAGCGCCTTGTCGTCTGCTCATTTACTGATTGCTAAAGAACCCATAAAGACGATTATATAAACTAAGAATGTTCAGGCACTTTGTTTTTCACTGCATATTTTTGTGTTGAAGTTTAACTTGATTTGAAAACGGCTGTCATATATGTATTTCTATCTTGTGTCAGCCATCATCCGCGTGCTGATGGGTCTGTATGTTCTGTCAAGTCTATTTCAGTTTTGTTTACGATGTCGTTATAATTATGAGTTTGGTGTGAGGGAGGGATGCGGGGGGGTGGCTCTGTCATTTCTGTGATTTCTTCTTGTGCTACTTTGTCAGTATTATAGGGACAGAGGTAAATGGCAGAAGTGAGTTGATGCTCCCAGCTCATAATGTACATTTTCAAAGGGATGAAAGGCTGTAATAATATGTTCACTGCAAGGATACATCTTGCGACAGAATTGGTAGCACCGTAGTTTTGGGGTGGGAGAGGTTGGCATGGATGAATATAGTCGATGTAAAGTTTTATTGATTGTTTCTGTCAATTTTGTCACTTTACTTCTATATTTTTGCGCGCAAAGAAGAACGACAGCGCGCGAAGTATAAGAAAAACACAAAACGATGCTGAAGGGAAAGACGACGGACTCACACGGAAGAGAAGGCGCAGGCATTTTGGGATAAAGGAAAATAACGAGCAAGGAAATCGATATGGTCGTAGACGAAATTCATTTTGGCTGTAGACGAAAATAATATTCACATTTATGCCCATTTTCCTTCATCTTCCTCTTCTTTTTTTTTTTGGGTATTTTTTTTTGTGTGAGCACTCCTGCTGCTTTTTTTGTTACTCCCTCTACATTTTCTGCGCTATACATATATGTGCCTTTGTATGTGGCCGGCTTTCTTTCAAAGCTTCTCCGCGTGCACACTCATACTTTAACAAAGCGCAGCTATTCGCCTTTTTTGCGGACTTTACTGCGATGGTGCTTTATTATTATTACAATATCGCAAATTCTTGCGATATGGTTACATACCTACAGTATTTCTGTAGTTGAAGAGCTAAGACGTTTTTATGTTACATTGTCCAGAATGTCGTTGGTATGAAATTAGGCTATTTCTGTAAATGTAAATTATTGCTTAGTTTGTATGTGTTTTTTTAAATGCGACAAGAAACACATTTTTCTTATTAGACTAATTTAATATAAAAAAAAACTGCTCAAATGTTTCAATGAGCCTCTTGTAATTGCCGTAACATCAAAGAAATTTATTTGTTAAATCCACTGGCACCTCATACCGTTTAATGAATTCTTTTGTTTAAGCATATTTAGCATATACTTAGGCGTAGAGCGGCGTAATTACGATTTTTGTCTTAAGAGGAGTTTAAAGCTTTCAGCGATCCTCTATTATGAGTCTAGTTGGGTGGAGAGAATAAAAAAAAAAACGTCAAAAGGGAAAATTAATGCTAAGAAGAGCGGTGAAATTCATTGTGTAATTAAAATGATTAGGGACAGTAAGCTCATTAATTTTTGCGTTTCACGTTTTTGTTCTGTGACTTGTGCATGTATAAATAAGATGAAGAAGAGTCGTCGTCGTCGGCGTCGCCATCCATGACCATCTTCTCATAAATACAGCAAGGCTCGTCATTTAGAGAATACGAGACTTAATTAATTATTTGAAGATGGAGAAGACGACATTTGATGAAGAAAAAATTCTATAACAATGTGTAAAGCGTGAGGGTTTGTAAAGAAGTAACTCTTCTTCTATGCGGAGGGGAGACACATTTCATTGTGTGAGAAATGCATTGTGATGGAATGAATGATAGTATTTTCAAATTTGTTTCGCGTTCTGATTATTTATTAAGTTTAAAAATATCCTAACGCCGACACAAAATAAAGCCTGCAAGATGATAAATACCTCGTTTAGTATTACAAATGTCTTTAAGTGGGACAATATAATTTACGAAACAGAACAATTTTTTAGAACGCAAAACAATTCGTTTTAATTAATTGTCGCTTTTTTTTTAACAACGAGCACGTGTGAATAGCAGCTGCCATTTAGTTTAACCTATAAACGAATGTACGACAGTCAAATCGCACGTGGTGCCAGCAAAATGTAAATCATAAGTCCTAAATCTAAATGTTTATCACATGTGCCGTCTCAGCACATGTATCAGGATAAAACATGTAATCGTTTATCGTTTATATAAGTTATAATAACGAACGAGGGTCGCATAAATCCCACCCACATCTATTCGCAATATGCATGTCTAATGTGGATTCATGTACGTATGTAGAAACATCTATAAATAGATAAGCAAAAATGGGTATTTTATGATTTACGCACGCATCTACTTCCTAAGCAGCCGCATTACCAAATGGCAGTAGTGGCAGGAGCAGCATCAAAACACCCAAAAGCGACGTAAACACCCACACTACTCGTATATGATACTCGCGTAACATATACGAGCAGACAGTAGTCCACATTTGTATTCACAAAATGATTAGGGATTAAACTGATTGAACTGAAAACGATGTCATTTGCAGCAAATGTAAATCCTGGCTAGCCCGTGCTAGTGCTTGTTGGGTGGAAAGGGATGTGAACGATTCGCTGTATATGTGGCAGTGTCGTTTTTTGATTGCCAATGGAAGCGTCCGGGTGAAATACGACATTTTGCCATAAAACATAAATACATGAATTCGCATCTGTCATGGGGAAAAAGGATAATTGAGAATGACTGACTGTAAGACGAATAAAGTGAAATTTGAATTACACGCATTACAAGACTGTGAGGCCTAAGGCGGATACTAGATTAGATATGGGTTTTTGAGTGCAAGGGGTTGCCTTTTAAGAGTGATTTAAATCGTATTCAAGAATTAATTATGAAACGGATTCGTTAGAGACGCCTGTCGGCTTATCGGATCAACCAGGTGATAAAATGCTTTGTTTTTATGCTAATTCTGCAGTCTTAAAATGTAAGAAAGCCTAACACTTTTTTTAATTTTTTTTTTAATGACCGTATGAGCTTTGATTCCAAAGCATTGTTGGTTTATTTTTTTTGGGGTTGTTTTAGATTCAAACCCATTTTTAATGAGTTTTCATATTCTGGTTCGAGTTAAACAAACATAAAACAAAATACTTGAGTGAGTATTTAAGTTCATTATACTAAAAGCCCACAAGACAACATTCAAAGTACCTGCCAAATAACGATATTGAAAGTATTTCAGTGTTCAATTTGTCTCTGTGCCAATTCAAAAACAAATTAAATTAATTTACTGCCATGGCAATAAGAATAATTAAATTTCCAAAGAATCTTAATGACTTGTTCGTTACATTGGAATTTCTACAGAAACTCGCTTCTGAGGTATAAAGTTTGACGTAACTGAAAACGTCACTGTGTAGATTTGTGCGACAAGATTGCGGAAGAACTCAACTTCTATTCGTATCTTAGAAGTAAGGACGATAAAATTACAATGTAGACAAGGCAACAACATTTTATTATCTATGTATAGAATGTGTTTACTACCCTGACAGCAGGAATAACCCGCACGCTCACGCTGCTCCTTAGCCATCGCACTCGTCCTTATGTACCAAGCGAAATAATGAATGCGGTGTACACGAGTCGGCAGATAATTTAGTTAGGTGTAGATTCACGCTAACGTCTTTGGCTGATTTTCATATTACGGCAGTGTCGCATAAATTCCACGTCAAAGCGCGTTCTATTGTCAAAAGGCAGACACACCGCACACACACACACACACACACACGCGCGCGTTCGCAGATTGTGTCATTACTTCCGGTTTAATGCCAGGCCCTGTTTTATAAAAGAGCAGATTGTGCTGTCGCGAGCTTTGTTTTGGAAGCGAAAAACCGCACAGTTAATATGTTCACTGCGTCTTCTCAAAATGCTGATATAAATGAATGTACCTCGTACACTCACATTACATAAGTATAGAACAGTCTGCACTCCACATGTTATGTTTCTCCAACAATTTTATCACTTGAATTCCTGTGGTGTTTTCCATAAATTACAATTAGAACGTTCTTCGAAAATAATAAGAAGCAGAACATATAACTGATAGCGTTTTGGTTCTCGCAAACACATTTTCATCCCTCCCACTATTCTAGGTGAGTCAACAAAATTCCCACATCGTTCATTTGGGCCTAGCGAAAACTTTTTTCGCGTCAATTTTAAAATGAAGTGGATTTCGCCACGTCACTTTGCATTCGACGCTTCATTTTAGACGTAAAGGACGTGCAGGCCGCCTCGCAAAGTCGTTGTCGCTTTGGTATTCGTGTAACGTTCCAAATTAACTGGATCATCATTTTGCATATTGCGAGACATTTGGAGGAAAGTTGTGTGGGTCGGATGGGTGAAGCTCGCGATTTATTGTCAAAATTGCGAATGTTTGTGAAGAATGGAATAAGGGAGCAATTATGTAATACGTCTAGGCCCAAATGTTTGTTCCAATGGGAACAATAAAATGACAATAAAATTTATTGTGCACTCATTGGCACAACTAATCAACTAAATTTATGGTTCGTGTTTAGAATCAAATAAAATTACATTTTGTTAAAATATATAGAAAAATCATTTATTAAATTACAAATGTAATTTGGTGATTGAATACAACACCTTTAATTAATTACTCCATGGTTTTACATTAAATTTTGATTAAAAATCGAATAGTGAATTTATCTAATTTACCCAAAACTAAAATATTGATTTAAAATGATTTCGTCAAATAAGCTGATTTGAAAAATTCTTTAAAATTGTTTTTGTGTTGTGCCAATTTTTGTTTTCCAAACTTCTTTTCAACTAAAATAATTAGTTGTTGAACATTCATCTTATATATAATTTGTGTCAACATGCGAGAGACTGAAATTGCTATTAATTTTCTAATTCTCGAAACCTCACTCATTTAAAGTTCCTTGAGATATCAGTACTATTTGACTTCATTACCACTCAACTGTAAATAAAGCAAACTCTGGAAACTCAACGACATAGTTCCTGCTGAATCATTTATGCCAGCGAATCGTACGAGTGTTTGTATGAAAGAATGAATCGCGTGTGTAATTTGTTAAATGTCACAAAGCAGCATTTTGCTTTGATTAGCTTTAAATGTATAATTTTCCCCAGAGAACAGTTTTCATAAAACCTTAAGATCGTATAAATTCGAAGAATAAGTCCCTAACGACTGAGCAAGTTGTACAGGTTGTTAAGAGTAAATATTGTAATTAATATTTTGAAGCAAT
>JANSTS010012216.1:31856-42809 GCA_026546915.1 Sylvicola fuscatus
CCTCGCGCCTATACACATATATACATGTATTTAAATTGTTCGCGTTCTTTAGCGAGGATTACGACACACACTATACGGTTGGAACCTATAGCGAATAATAGAGTGGGTTATTCTCTTAAGCTGGGGTTAAGTGGCAATTTCCAAAGCATTTTTATTCGCATTTGCAGTGTGCACGGAACTCGCGAGTATGTTGGCATGTGAGCCTGGCGTTCTCGAGTATCTCTGCTGGTAAATTGGTGTCCTTAAATTGGTGCAATCATGGAAAATCTGTATTTAAATATTCTACAGTTTAACTCATTCTCCTTTTTGTTGTTGTGAATGTAGACACACCAATGTAGTCGTAGGTCTGGCGTTTATTATGACATTTTGTTTTTATTTCTGCTCGCCGTATTTTCTTTCTACAAAAAAAGAAGCGTATTTTACTTTAGTGCATGTGCCAAACAATGCATCAAGAAGAAGCGCATAAAAAAACCTCTGAATGTTTGAAGTAAAATAGGAATAGAGAATAGCATCAAATTGAATGGTCCTTTGTCTAATACTCATTTTATTGCTATTCGCCTATATTTATACTATCGTAGAAATATTCAGGCCACTTACAGAATCTAGACTCCAGAGTGCATTTAGGAATGCAATTTTTATGCCCGTTTTACAGTTGACTGCAAATCAACTATGTGAATATGTAAAGAGCGAAGTTGCGTGTTCATCGATGCCATTTATTATAAGAACACACGTGGTTGAATATCATGGAGCCCGCGTGGCGTGCATACATTATACAATATACATACGTAGCATAATCTATGGAATAAGGCAATCTGCATCGATGATGAATGTAATAAATACATATACATACGTACATGTGCAATGTGCATAAAGCGCCAAAATGATGCCCGTTTCGCCTACACGTATGCAATTTATACGTTTTATTCGCGCATTGAGCTTTGGGACTGCTGCAGCGGCAGCATATACATATGTATGTTCATTTGCTTATAAAACACCCTCAGCGATTTTATGCATGAATCATATGAGGTTGTCGCCCTTTTTTATCAGCACAAGTGCATTCATATACTTAAGTAACTGAATGTTTGTAGTTATATATGCAAATTTCACACGCGCAGATCTACTGTATGTGTGCTATTACGTCTTCTTGTGTATACATAAAACACATAAAGCACATACTATGGATGCTACAAGCACAATATTGCAGTGCCATGCAGCGTGTGAAAGTCATGCGAAAAGTCTCGAGTCCTTGAGATTGGAGAGTGACTGTAATCGGGCACCTCATTATTGACACAAGCACTTTTCTTCTGCGTCTTTATGGTGCATTCTTCGTTTTATGTCCGTGTTAAAAATTAAATATAAAATGTATTTGCTTACATTTGTCATGTGCTGAGAATGTTTTTAGTATGTAATGTCAGACCGACTGAGCGACTGAAAATTAACATTGTAATGACTAAATTCTGTACATGCATTTTATGCAATTAGATAAAAATAATTTGAAGTTTTAAGGATTATTTGATTATATTTTTTATGATAATATAAAGTGAAGATGTTTCAAGTGAAGACGCTTCAATTGATGTCATTAGAATATATCTTAGTTACTCTCCCAGACAATCGGGATCCTCAAAATGCTTGACTTTGTGTGTTTTGTTAATGTTTCTGTTTCTTGAAAGGTAATGATCAAACATATTTTTCTACGTCAAATTTGGAATGTGCCAAACAAAACTAATCATGCTAGTAATCTCGATTATTTACTATCCATATTTACCATCTGATAATTATTTTCAATTCAAATTAAAGTATTGGAAATACAATTGTAGTGATACTGAATTTATCAAAACATCACTGGTGTTAGTACACATTTGAAGTCATGTCATCCACATGGGAATGTTGCAGCTAAAGTATTTATGCTCACTTTTAATTAATCCACATTCATTGATTGAATTAGTACACGAGTCGACATTCGCAAACCATTTTTCATTACAACGATGTTGAATTGTAAAGTGAAAATCTGTACATTGTCAATGGAGCGTCAGGGAAGAGCATTTAGTGTCTACAGCATGTCAAAGCTTCGACGTGGTATCATGTATGACTATTCCATCTAGCGTGTTGATGTACTTTTGTCGAATGTGGAGCATTAATGGCATTTCACTTTTAGATAGCTCAGTTGATTTCATTTACATCCTTACATATATATTCATTTAAACTTCACTTGACGATGCCTGTTGACCTCTTTGCCTGAAGTGAACATTCTGAAAACAGTCGTCTATCAACAGCAAGTGCATTCAAATCTGCAAATCCTCTGCACACACACTTGGACACAAATAATATGCCATCGTCCAACTGGGCATATTTGGCATGCTACTCCAGCGAAAATAAGCAAAAGATGCAGAAGCGTTCGCTTCCACTTGAGTGGACCATGCTCCACGTTGAGTCGTACATAATGGGTAAACATGGTCAATGAACAATGGGCCATGCGCTCAAAAGACAATGAGATCAGAATAACAAAACAGGCGAAAGCTGAAAAATGTGAAAATGGCGATTTTTTTCTTGTTTGTTTGACTTTTATATTCGTGTGAGTGTGTGTGTGTTTTTTTTTTGTTGTTTGAAAGGTGGAAGTGGGCGGATGGAGAGTATGAGGGGAAGCCGCCACGTCAATATTGACATGCATATAATTACAATGAACATGGTGAAAACATACAACCCGTTTAATGCACCCCAAGCATAAATTACTGAAATAATACGAAATTGCACTGGGCTTATATTTTATGCTCCAAATATATGGTTCTCTGTTTGCAAATAGCCTGCAAAATTTTCCATATAAAAGACGTAACCCACACAATTTTTTGGTTTTTATTATTTTTTTTAAATATTTATGATTTAATTACTCCTACAAAATGCACGGTGAAGTCACTGTGCAATGGACTTGCAGCCGCTCGTTTTTTACACGTCACTACTCCTATTTATGGTCGCTTTGCTTAAAATATGTAATTTATTATTAAATAAAACCGATAAAACAATTTTATTTATTTAATTTTTACCTGAAACGGTGTTGAGCACGCCAAGTTTTATTCCCCACATTAAGCCGCGTCAAGCTACCTTCACGCGCAAAAATCCAGCGATTTTATTTGCATGTTTATTCGGTGTGCCATTTCATCCCCTTCAACACATTTGTATTCACACACGCTCAGCTTATGTGACACTTAAAAGGCAAATTAAAAAAAAAAAAAAAAACAACAACATACAAAAAAGTTCTCTGTTTATTTAATTTTTATTCGTTTTGTCCATTTGTTCATTTAATTTAAAAACAATGAAACAAAAACAGTAAACAACACAGAAAAAAAAACTCTTTAATCTCGCGTTGAACTTTTCCCTTTTTCTGGCCACAACACGCACACAATGAGCCCTGTTTATCCTACCCCCCCAGACGACCCTCATGCGTGCACATACCTTGTGTGTGTAAAACATTCCGCGTCTTTTTATACAATTAGGTTGTGAATTATTTATTTTTTCAACCCCATATGATCTACCCCCACCACGCTACACTTATTGCCGCGGCATTTTTTTGTTGTTTTGCAGAATGATTTTTTTTTTTCAATTTACCATTTTCATTGTTGATGGAAAAATATCAGCGCACCATATTTTCGCTTCTTCCTTGTGCAGAATGTTTTCTTCCTCACACTTTTTGTTTGCGCCTCGCGTATTTTTCGTCAAATTTGAATTGAAGTGCATAAACTGTTTTAAATGAGATTTTTTTTTTGTTGCACCAGCCAGCGCTGCAGTAGATGTATAAATTGCTCGCGCAAAAATGCTGCAAGTAATAAAGGAAATTTCTTGGATTGCTAAATTAAAAAACTTTAATTCAGGCCAATAAGACAATAAAGTCATTCACTTTGTTTTCTGTGTGGCAGAGGTGGGATTTTTTGTATGGAAATGGGATTCTCAATAATATCCGAAAAATGAAATATTTGAAGAGATTGCTTCTTTATGAATTGGGAATATCTAGACTTAAAAGTTAACCCCTAATTATTAATCAAATTTTTGTTTGTTATGAATGGAATGAAAATGATTTTATAAATTTGGAAAACTCTTTGGCAATGATTTTGTGACCAGCCTTAACATAATTCAATTATAAAAAAAAATAAAAATTATTAATGACCAGCAACAAATGTCCTTCTAACTAATTTGAACCTATACCATCCTTATCTTTACTCATTAGAGTACTACACCACCGCAGCGTTTGTTCATTCACATATGAACAGCTTGTTTGTGGTAAAATTATAACAGTTTGTGGGTGATGATTATGCAACAAGAAGCCGACCCTAAGTTTAACGAATAAAACTGCAGCACCATAAATGAGTTGAGCAAGTATACGAATATTTAACTTCGGCCGATAATCAACCCTTTATTTCTGCATTGAACCGGACTCACTTTGTTTCATTTCTTTCACCCCATACACAACATCGATATGAGTATTTGCAGTAAAACTCTTGTTCAGTTTTTCCGCACACACATCCTCGTCGTGTACTTCAGCTGCATATTAATTGCACATGCATTTTAGTTATTCCAACAATTTTGATTTGCATATCATTCTTGTGCCTTTTTTTGCTCTATAAATACACACACACACACACACACACACACACACATATGAATACGGTATTTGGCTTCTTTTCTTCATCCCCACTCAAGCAAATGGTTTTAATAATTCACAACACCCCTTGTGCCACTGCTGCTGCTGCCACCCCGTCGGTATGCATACTTGTTTTTCTAATTTTAAATACCGACTGCTTGATTAAATATCGCTGAGGCAAAAGTGCATCGAGTTCAAAGCGGAATGAAGTACCCGGCATTTTATGCACACATGAACATGTGTGGCGGATGGAGAAAAAAAAAACAACAAAACATATGTCAGTGTGGCGAATGTGTGTGTGTGTGTGTGTGCATTAGCAGCATACAAAACACTCTTAAAACAGCTTTCTTGTTCTTCGTGCACCCTGTCGCGACTTGTGGGAGTGTTTGAGTGGTGCTGCGAAGGCGTGTGTGGTGTAACATACATTGTGCAGTACACATACATCCATGCCGACTCGGTTTTTGGGTAGCGGACTATGGGTGACACCTTGATTTACGTCCTAAATAATGTCAGACATGCAATGTGCATTAGAACGCATATTTTTTCAGTGTAATTGCACACAATAAATGCAAACACAATCTTCGTGAGCAGTCTTGCATTTTGGTGTGTGAAACACATAAATGTCTTCAACGTAATATGTTTGCAAATTTAAGGGTATACGTGTGGTACGGATTTGTCACGGTGGCGCGGCTATGGGGCGGGGGGTGCAACTTCAGTCTGCGTGCTGGATTCGAGTGAATTTAGTCGTTTTAAAGAGAACTTTAGGGGTTGTTTGTGCGAATGCTATCGCTTTAAAGACATATTTTACTGGTTTTAGGGCTTATGACGCTCGAAAACAGATCGTATAAAATTGAAATTGAAATTTGAATGTGCAAGCTTTGGTAGAAAAGTTAGCTTTACGACTAAACTTAAGTGAAAGTACATTGTCTTAAGATTTATCAAATAAATTTGCAATCAAATTTTTATGTTCCCAACAGAAGACACAATGACCTTGCAGTAATAAAATCCGTTTTTCGTAAAAGTTTCTTTTTATTTCATCTTTGAATCGATGTAGCTTGAGTTTAATTTTTAACCTAGTTTTCAAGATTTTATCAATTTTAGTGTAAATTTTGCGAGGAAATAATTTGGTACAAGAAGTAATTTTATTTTTAGTGGCTCATTAAATTAAATATGCTTATTACTTGTTAAAGTAAAGTTTAAATTTCTGGATTTCTTGTTAACGTTTGCACAAATTTAAAACAGCCATAACCGTGAAATTACCAACACAAGTCGCATTAACAAGTTCTACACTTTGATCCTTTCGTTCATAAAATGTATTTTCTGCTGCTAGAAACGTCCGAAATGGCGAAAGTTCATTGGTAAGCACTGGCCGTTTGCTCAATTGAAGCTAAACTTCCTGACTAAATAAGTTTTTGCCATTCCATCAGCACCATCTTCTCATGATTCGTAAGCTTCAATACGAGACATGTGAGCCGTCCCCCACCGATTTACACATTTCTCGCCACCGCCTTTGAAAAATAAATACGATAAACTTGTAAGATATTTTCCTCGGCTATAGAGACTACATCAATTGAATTGACTTGAACATGTAAAGTTTAATCTGCAGAATGTGCGGACGAATGCAGTTAAGATGGGGGGGGGGTGTTTGTAAACATGTGGGAAGAGGTAGAACATAATGTATCCTTAAAATGTGTATTTCCGTCGGACACATGTATACTTTTCAGTTCTCCACATGTTTATACAACAGGAACTTGTATTAATACTATTATTATTACTAAGGGAAATTGAAGGAAAAGTTGTGAAAGTGTTATTAAATGCAAACAGTGTTGAAGGGAAAAATTGAAACATATAAGAATTGAAGAGAAAGAATAACGTTGAAAGAGGGAAACATCAAAATGAAGGAATTTGCAGAGTTTTCACACAAACGCGTTGGATTCTTTGGCACAACAGAACAAGAGAAGTTCATCTTTTATTTAATCTTTTTTAGTGAACGTGGTTTTGGGGTGGTTTCTTCTTAAAATAAGCCAAGTTTATTAAGACCATCGTGTTGCGTTTTCCATTTTCCAAATGAAATTTAGGAACGACTGGTACCTACTTATTTTGTTTTGTGTGAGAACAAGGCGCCCTGTTTATCATATTTCATCCAACTTCAGCCTTGCGCTGATGCTTTCTGTGTTTTTTTTTTTTGCGCTTTATATGCAAAATATGCTGGAAGCGTGTACAGGACGACGCCCCATTGTTGGCATTGTCGGCCAACTCCACCAATGGTTTTAATTAATTGCCGAAAACTAATCAAAACAATTTCAAAATGAGCTTTGTTTAATTACATTTAAAATATTGTGGCGCTTCCTTTTTTGGTGTGTGTGTGTGTGTGTGTGAGCCGACTATCAATAAAATATTTAATTAATTAATTCCTTTGCGTTTTTCACTTTTCATTTGCTGCCGTGCCTGCGTTGCCCATTTCCTCTCTCCATCGTATGACATCTTCGGATCCTTTCGCGACCTGCCGGAATATTACAATCAACCGATCAACTCTGTGAACTTTGACGCGGCTGGTTCGCTTTTCAGGTTGCGCTTTTTTGACGTACTTCAGTCCGGAAAGTGCAGCGAACGCCCAAAACGCGTTACACGAAAAGCACATATTGCCAGGGGTGAGTATCGTTTACTACATATACATACTTATACTTAGCTGTTAACAACTTCACTTGCATACATACATATTTTTACCAGCGATTATGCACTTTTTTATTCACCATATGTTATTGTGTGAGTTGTTTTTTTTGTTGTTGTTGTTTCAGTTGTTTTTTTTTACGAAATAATATTTTTTCGTGTTTTGTTTCTGGTTTTATTTTTGGTTTTTGGCTAAAAATTCTTCCATGTTGTTGTTGGTGTTGTTCAAGCTAAAAACTTCAAATTAATTGCATGCACTGTACTCTCTTGCCAAAGCCACCCCCCTTTTGGTACTTGGCCGCTTTCGCTGTTTGGGTATGTATGTTGATACAATATACATGAACACAACAGACCACAAACAAACACAAATATTATTTCATCCGAAGAAAAGCGAGAAGAGAAATGATTTTCAATTAGTACGTACCATTTTGAATGTGAATGCTGATGCCTTTCTGTTTTTATTACATCTGTATGTGTGTAGGTATGTAAATGTGTTTATAAATTATGAAAAAAAAAGTCGTGGTATGTGTGTGAACATCGTGCAGAACGTAACGTGTACATGACTGGAGGAGTTTTAATTAAATGTGTCAATTTCGATTTATTTATTATTTCTGAAATGGGAATTTTTATTTCATTTACATGAATTAGCCATTCATTTTTTCCATCGTTGTCCTTTGTTAGAGTTTTTGCATAACGTTGACAATTGGACATAAATGGCAGGAAAGTAAAAGCAAGAAAAAAAAAGCTCTTTTGATTGGGGACTTTGGGAAAATATGATTATATTGTTGTTTTCTGATTTTACACTGACAAAAACGTTTTTCCTGCATTGTAGGGAGAAAGTATTCGTTGGTGAAGATCTTTCTTAAGTACATATAGTTTAGAAATTATATTTATGAATTCATTTCCGAATTATTTAGAAAATTATATTATTATGTATTTCTTTAAAATTTTATTTTTTTACAACATTTGTTTCTAATTGGATATGACAATCAATGGATCGAAAGGATCGATGCCAAAAACATCCGTCCAAAATTACACTAAACAACCAACGTCTTAGCATTCTTAAACTTTTAAAACTACTTTTTGCTCAAGTTATACCGCACCCGTTAAGAGTCAAAGATCTAATCTTAAAAAATTCTTCGATTAATGATGGCACAATTAATTATTGTTTTAGTTTTTGGCTCATCCCCATTTGTCAGTCGTCACAATCGTCATTCCCCACCATTTACTATAGTAAACGAATTTAAATAGGTGCCAAAATATGCCCGAAATTCCTTGGCGTCAATCGCAGATGCCAATCGCGGCTTCACTGTACTAACCACTGTCAATGACCAATCATGTGGATGTTTTATATTTATTGCTCGTCGTCACTACCATAACTGATGTTCACTGTTTTACCATCCAATATCCGCAAAACCATATTGCCCCGATGCACACGCACAGTTGCAGGTCAAATCAGATTTAATGTTTCAGAAATAGAATTTATTGAATGAAAATTGACTTACATCAGCAACGCGGCAAACAACAGAGTCTGTGCGCGATCGGCTCTCCTATATGGCCGATCAAACGCGCGATCCCGCATGCTCCTATACGCCCAGAACAACTAACATGTAATCGTTCCGCGTTTTCGCCGCTCGCATATGTGCTCCATGGTGAGTGCAGAGTGAGTTCTCCCACACAACATGCTGTGCATGTGAAATTTTGTCCGTTGTTAATACATATTTGTATACGATCGGCTAAATTTAGAATAAGCGAATGGTAATTTTTTAATCGCCTCTTGAATTTCTCAATAGCTCAAACCGTCTTGATGCGATGTACTCGCGCCTTACACTAATTACGCGTACTAGTTGATAGTTCGCGTGCAGCCGTGTCAGAAGTTTTTTTTTCGGTTCAGCGTCCGTTGGTATAGTTTTGATAAAATCGGGCGAAAAAAATTTGCAGTGACTAAAAAGTCCATATCTGTTATTCCTTTTTTGTGTAAAAAAAAAAAAAAATTGTGATTCTCATGCACCTGTGATTTTCAATTGTTACGAGTGAAAAGTTTTGTAAGATATTTGTGTGCAGAAAGAAATTCAAAAGTGTTGTCGTAACAGTTTGTTGGCCAAGAAAACCGGCATTTGTTTCCAAAGCGAGAGCAGATTGACTGACAGAAAATGGAAAGCTTCTTTGATATAATGATGCCAGAAATGCAATCTTATTACGACCCCTTAACGGTAATTGTTTTCTTTCAACCTAAATTTATAGGTTTCTTGTCGTTTTTTTGTTTCCGTTGCTTCAAACTTAAGAAATAGTGATCCTTTGATCGTAATTTATTGAAAGGAAAATATCGCGTTGCTTTCAACATATTGGAAAAAGAATATCACCGAATAAATTATTTTTGTACAAACATTTAAGTTTCGGCCCAACAAAAACAGAAAAACTATCAATTCCAACAAATCGCCGCAAGTGTAAAATAATTTTCACAAGCTAGAAGCTATGTATAGTGATCATGAATTGAATTTTCCTGGTTTCGCTCATACTCTTTACTTCGTATTCAATATATAAACAAACGAAATGAATCTATTTCGGTAGTCGCGTTATAATAAACATTTTAGCGTTTTTCCAGTAAATCCCGTGCGTTCTACAGCGTTTGTGCATTATTCAGTCGATAAATGGTTTCAAGTGCTGCAGCGGCTCAGCATTTTGTGTGTGAACACTTTGCAGCATGTTTCCGATTCACATTTTGGAACATGTGCCCACTATACCAATACCACCACCGTGTGCCATCTCCATCGCCGCCGCCTTTTAACCGTGCACATTGCACAATGCACATGCACTGCCAACGATTCTCGGCCGGGAGCGATATGCACATTGCACATGGCGAGCATCAGGTATGCAGATTGTATACGCTTTGCCGTGAGTGCGCTTTCCGTATACGACGGTGGTCACATTAAGGGCCATTACCCGAAATTGGGGAACGTGTACGACGTACATCTGATTATTATGTACGCCACAGAGACTCCATTCGGGATGGGGCAGACTTTTTTTGCGCCTCCAAAATATATGTACCAATGTTTATGTCGCGTCGCGTTGCTTCGTGAGTGCACTTCCGTGTTTGCTGTGTGAGCACGTGTGCGCCTGATTGTATGCCAGATTATTGGCAACATTATTGGTAACCGCCCTTGTGCAAACTTGCAAGAAGTTGGTTGGCACAAGCAGAAATCCAATAATCTCGCTGCAAGCTCTCTCATCCATATACAATTCAATTGAGGGATGCGCGTTCAGTGAAATATTTTCAATTAAGACGAAAATTATTATTGAATTATTAGCAAGAATGGCACAAGAAATAACATAAATTTCCCACATTCTTTTTTGATGGGGCTGGTCGCGGGGGGAGGGGGGATGGGTAT
Organism: Sylvicola fuscatus; assembly: GCA_026546915.1. Classification (NCBI taxonomy): domain Eukaryota; kingdom Metazoa; phylum Arthropoda; class Insecta; order Diptera; family Anisopodidae; genus Sylvicola; species Sylvicola fuscatus. Next base: position 42,546 of record JANSTS010012216.1, read on the forward strand.
AGGCGATAGTAGCAGTCGGCAGCGGGCAAAAAGGAAAGAATCATCGCGTTTTCGGTGTACTTTTTGAGGCAACATGATTAAGTGCTTTTCTGTTCACTATTCGCGCCACTACAAATGATAGGGAAGTGAGAAAACAGCGTGTAAATAGGGAAATAACTATCTTGTTAGCACACAAACACATAAATGTACACTCCAATTTAGTAAACATGCTATTTTATTATTATAAGAATATTAAGCGTCTGTGCGGAAACTTGATATGAATTT
>JANSTS010012227.1:8434-24333 GCA_026546915.1 Sylvicola fuscatus
AGTATTCGCGAGTAAATTTTAGTGGTCATGAACCGATTAGTTCTTAGCAATCACTGTAAAAGCTCACAAAAAGCTAATTGAAACTGTTAAACAAATATGCAATGGAACCCGAGGGGCTGCCCACGCAATTCGGTGCAACGAAACGTGTACAGTTCCATCAAAGCGAAATTCCATAAAATGCAAATTATTGCCACTAAAACAATGGGCAATAGACAATCGTCGATCATGGCAAGCACTCCCGTTTACGGAAATCAAGAAAAGCGAGTAACAAGATACTTGTAATAGTTTTATCCTGCCTCTTTCAACTGTTCAACATCTCGATTTGAACTTATTACCTTGAGCAATAATTATACTTAGATTTGTGTTGTTTCTTCGGATTTGTTTGATATTTAGTGCATTTTAATTGTCTAACGTGGGCAGTAGGTTAATTGAAGCGTCGACAGTCCTGACAAATAAATAATTATTAGGTTGGACCGATTTTCCATACATTACTGGTGTGTCAACATCCATTCGCATTTTGTGTTGCCCACAGTGGTGCCATTAATTCCAAAGTTATAGGACATTGTCTATAAAAAAGCGCGAGCCATATCTTTGGGTGACAATATTACCCAGAACCCGCTAAATAATGGAATGGCCACATGGAAAATCGCCACATTTCTGCGCTGTTCAAATTACCCGCGTTCTCCGCAAGTCGATGTGTTGGGAGCTGTTTTAAATTAAGTAATCCGCGTTCGTTTTCAATCGACCTTGACTCAGGCCGACCATATTAAATAACTGATCATGTATGAAACGTGAACTGCTCGTAAACCTCAACAACTGGCCAGTACTCTGTGAGACATCGACTGAGTCGTCATAACTGCCACGATTACTTGACTTTTGGTCCATGAATGCGATAACAAAGCAATTTAGTCTGAGTAAACAAAATCCAGTATTCAATTGACCAGCTCAACTGCAGGGCAAAAAAAAAAAGTCCAACAACAAACAGCAAAAAGCTGACCGGAACTGATGCCAGTTGGCTCACCGAGCTGCTAAATCGAAAAGCCACACCCCAAATGACAAGGTCGTTATGTTACGGACACGCTACAATTTCTGCCGCAGATCGTTTCCTTTGGTAACTAGCGTCTTATGCTTGCGGCTGTTGTGCACAAGATGAATAGCGAATTGTGTAAAGACGGCGCCGAGCTAACAGTTGGACAAATGTGCGGTGACTGCTCATACAATTTGATATTGATCGTGAACTTTGCGCAACAATCGCCAGTTTCTTTTATTAAGACTCGAAGCATTATCTTGCACTGATTTGTCGCGGTTGTTATGAAAACGATATTTATGAGTTATGTCGTCGATTTACTACATATCAGCTAAACAATGGACGGGGGAATGGTATTTAGGGCGGTTCATTACCATTTCTGCAGCAGAGTTACTTAATTATGCTAATCAAATTAGGATGTTGCTACATAAGAATTTATTCTAAAGTGGCATTATCAAGGTTACTCAATTGTGGTTTTGCGTTTAGAGAGAGTTGTGCGTGTTTGGAAATACAACAAAACAAAGTGTCATGAATAAATTTATAAACTGCATTTTTTGAGTTCATTGATCAGAAAAGTCATGCAATCAAGCTTTTTACAACATTTTCTTTAATTGGAATTACAACCTTCTATGTTAATATTAGAATTAATTATTGAACTTTTTTTTTGATAATTATTTGCACCCTTTGTTATATTTTATTCTTACAAGAAAATGTTGTTTTCGACCACAATTAACAAAATACGTTTCCTGGAACAATATAAAGTCGATTTTATGCTGGACAAGACATCTTGCGGTTGCCCTTCGCTTAAAAATTTGAAAGGAGGAAACATATTTTATTAGCTGTCTTGCAAAAGATTAATTCAAAGCAACGAAAATAGTAAGAGTAACGCCAATACATTGCAGTGCGATTTAAATTAACCCTCGTCTTTAAGAACCACTTTAAGCATCACTTGCTAAATATAACAATAAAATTAATAAGCCAATAATCTTATAGCAGAGTGGCTCTTAAACTTCTGGCATTGTCTATAGTTTAATCGAAATGTTTTTTCTTCAAGTTCTCGCCACAGTCTTTTGTTTCTTTCATTGTTCCTTAAAGTGCTTTATAAAATCCTAAGTGAATAAGAGTTAAAGTCGGCGGCAATTTCGTTATATTAAAACAGTGAATCAGTTGCTACATTAAGCAATTATCTATTAAAGGCCACACATTACAATTCAACTTTATTCGAATTAATCTGCACAGTAATTAATAATGGCAAACTGCTCCTGATATCTAATTATCTTTTGCATTAACACATAATTTTATTCGTTTTAGATATAATGCTTTTGCAATTTGTTAACACCTTTGCTAGTTACCAACAAAAGAATTCAAGTCAATAAAAGTTGGCCAGGCAATGAAGCTTCGGGGTCCAAGGCAGCTGTTGAAATGTCACTGCTGAAAATTATAATTAACAAACTAAATGCTTGTAAACGCAAAATTGGTCGAACGAAAGTCGCTCTAAAGGTTTAACCTTCCATTACATGCGGTGTGACTATGTGGAATGCTCATATGTGGACAGATAGCGAACAATAAAACTGGATTAACGTTAAAACCTTCCGTGATACGCACCACGTTCTCATTCCTGCACGTTTTTGGTATTTAAAAACAATAAAGAATAAATGCAATTTTGTTTAACGGAGAGGCAGCTGATTAATCCTTAACATATTTCTGAAACTAAATGACTTTGAATATTTATGGTTGGAGATGTGTGGGCTAAAAATGCAGCATTTTATTATCGTCAGTAAATGTCAACTTATTTAAAATTAAATATATATGTTTATAATACTAATTTTTTATGATATAAAAACTTTACGACTACCAACAAATGAAAAGAAAAGTAAAGCAATAAAATGTTTAAAAAATTAGACTTTCTTTTTTAAAAGAAGAAAAACATAATATTTAAAAATATTGTAGAGAATTTGAATTGCAATATTTTCAAACATTCCGCGCTAATCTCTCATATTACTTATTACAAACAATTTCATGAAAGCTTTTAAGCGTATCGATAAAATTGCATACTTTTACGGCGCTTTAATATCATATCTGTTAAGTATTTGGAAAATTGTACTTAAGCTTTACAATAAAGTTTATCTTTATAGTTGAAACTTGAAAGACAAAAGCATCTCAAATCCTTTTGACTAAGGCCAAGCAGTTTGGAATTAAAACTAGACAAAAATCATTTTGAAAATTGAAATGAATCTAAACAATTTATTATAATTACTGCCAGCATTTACAAGCTGAATCTTAACTACTACATCGTAAATCAATTTTTGATAATTTGAAAAACCTTATCTGGAACTATAAACAACTTCAACCTTGCATAAATTCATTGATAAAAAAAAACAAATGAAGCCTTATAAAAGCATATTAATAGAACTTTGTTCACATAAGCTTAAAAGTTAGTTTAATGTAGATTACTATCAGTTTCTTTAACCAGCGTTCAGCAGTAACAACTAAAAATACTCAAGATTTTGTCACATTTTTTGACGGTAACTTTACAGTTTTCAGAGTTTTTTGTTCATTTAATATCTAATAACATATTTAAGCATTTATGCTTCATTTACTAAAAGTTATTCAAAGTTATAAATCATATTAACATTTTAATAACCAACAAACATTTCGCAACTTATTTATCCACATTCCTAATAGAGACATTTTCATGTTAATGATCCGTTCACAACGAGTCGCTTCCACATATTTAAACATTAAAATAACAAGTTATGACAAAACTAATTACTATTGCATATCACTTTACTTAAAAAGACACAGTAAACAACCAAACGGCGTCGTTATCATAGATCTGTGCATCCAGTTCCACAGCATCAAAGTCGAGCTTCCGCGGATCAAGTCCGCTTTTTCCTCCCAATAATTTCAAATAGTTTCCGAGAAATTAAATGCAAGCGACAAGACGCCGCGCCGATGTAATTAAATTGCTTGCATTGGCAATTTCAAAATGATGGTCACAAGAAGCGGAGCCAATAAACCCCAGGTGACTACATCGACAATTGCACCGCTGCTGCAATTATGAAAGTCTTCTCAAATCCACTAAAAACGTCTCAATATAGAATTAACGATGGATCAAGTTTGATGAGTTGCTGTTTTCACTTTCTTGTCACGGATTGGTTTCCTATGCAGAAAATTCATGATACATTTTTTTGTTGTTGTTGAAATAATAATAAATCCAGTGGTCAAGTTTTGTTTTAATTCATTCTTTATTCGCTTTACTTATTTAGTTTATTACAAAATGTTGTCAACAGTGCACACGACATGAGTGATGAACAAATGAAAGCCCATGTGAGGTAGCTTTCATTTTTAATGATGATTAACAGACCGATGGAAATTAGAAATGTTTGCATGATTAAAATGCGACATGTTCGTTGCCGCGAGTGCTCACTTTTAAGGAAGTGATTGCAGTTAAATACGCATAGAAAGAAAGAAAGATTACTCGCGAAAGATTTGAAATGGGTTAGTATCTAGAATTAGCTAGTTTGCAGCGAAATTGTGTAACATTATAGACAATACAACAAGTAACAACGTTAAAGATAGATTCAGTGAGCTTTTGCATAACATTTTCGTATGCAGGCGCACTTCAAGAGACAGCAAAAGAGTCAAAGCTACTAGAAAATATTGCAAATAGATTAATAAATTGCAAGTTTTTATAAAGAAGAACAATCAAATGAGTTTCACACACACTTTATGCGGAAATTGTGAATTACATAATCTACACAAACAATTGAACCAAAGAAACAAATTTTCATATCACAGAAATGTGTGGAGAGTACAATGAGTATATAATGTATGATTAAATAATAATACGCGTTGTAGTAAAATATAATATCTAAGAAAATACGCGGTAAATAATTAAAAAATAAAGGATAATTGATTTCTAGCAATGTTCATCGACAATGTCGTTGGAATTTTCTGCTGCTTAAATAATTGGCGGTTCGCCACTGTTTTTGGTATTCAGCACAAAACACATTCGAACATTGTGGCGACTAAAGTTCACACCTATCGTTAAGGAATAAGTTTATCGGTTAAGACGACAAAGGGACTTGTATACAAAGTTAATGAGTGGAAGCTGGACTTTGAGCGGAACTTAGTAGTGTCCCGAGGAGTGACCATGGGCTGGTGCTGTTTTGTGGACGACGGCGTTGAAGCCGTTGTGCTTGTCGGCGGTGTAGTCGACGGTACGGATGGAACCGTCTGGCTCGACGAGAGAGTATTGGCCCTTGACGACATCACCGTCGCGGGTCTCGTGCTGGGACTTGACGTCACCGGTGTGGTAATCGTTCACTCCATACTTGAAGGCATACTTTGGTGGGGCCTATGGAGTTATAAAATTAAATATCTGTTAATTTTCTGTTGTTTGCCTCGTAGTAAGAAATAATAGGTTAATTAATAAAATTAAAATTTTAGGTGAAATTCATTAGTAAGATAAAAAAACTGTGCAAATTTTTTAGGAGAAATATATTTCACCTTCTATCGTTGTTCTAAAAATTACTAAAATCTTTAGCTGAACTTGAATTAAAGTAAAATTATTTCACACGAAAAATAACGCTAAATGACTTTTTAAATTAAAAGAATTTTCACTTTAAACGTACGCCAATTTGTTTCCAATTAAACCACAAATTAACTTGCATTCAATTCTATTAACATTTAAATTAAATAAACATCATTGCAACATTTTTTGTGAAAAAATATCTTAAATATGACGTGTAGAAACAATGCAACTCAATGGTAATTAAATCACCAATTGCCGAGGCGTAATTACTAATTACACTTGGCGTGAATCCGCGGAATGTTGATTACTGTCTAGCGTGTTACGATAAGCAAATCAAATCGAGCCGCCATGGTCCCATTAATGCGTTAAAAAGTGTGAAGTCTGAACGCATAAATGCACCACAAAAATTAGAATAAAAAAGTGGAGATGTTAATATTTACATAATAATCGACATGCTCATCCTCGTGGTGGCTGTAGTCGGCGTGATGTCCCTCAGACTGGCGCTCAATGGGCTGATGTTCATAGTGAGCTGGCTCCGGCTCGTAGTGGCCCTCATATCCGCTGACTTCGTGCTCGCCACCGTAGTAGCTTTGGTGCTCATAGCCGGGATAAGCCATGGTTAAGCAGACAGCTGAAGCAAAGATCAAGAACTGCAAAAAAGGAGTAATTGTTAAATAACATGTCGTTCAGTTGTAACGGACGTCCAGTGAAACTTTATGCGCAAACGCCAGCCAACTGCCAACGAGAGTGAAATTGTGTGAGACTGCAACTTGCACGTGCCTTCATTTGTTATTTCACACACTCCAGCTGCACATTTAAATGCATTCAGAATCGCTGCAACAAAATCGTAGGAAACTTTCTTTCGTGTGTGAGGATGACTCCAAAAGCCGTTTTCTTCGCTTAGCCAATCGGAGATCAACTACGCGCGAGTTATTAGAGATAATCAAGGTACTGCAGCAAGAAACCGCGTTCGTCGTCGCCCGCCGATCACAACCAGTTCACAGTCAACACTCAAGTTCACTTTCATTTGAATTATTTATCTTCTTATATCGATTGCGTGCATTGGAAATTGTCCGTCAAGTTGTGACTATCCTTTCGATTTCATTTAAGATTATTGCACTTTAATTGTGCACATTTACTGCGCATACTTTCGCGCTGCGAAGGCGCCTAATGAAGTGGTTAGTGTCGAAGCGATTATTGGAAGCAACTTGATTGAGATGCGGTTTTTTATGGGAATTTGCATAAGATCATTAACCGCGTCGATGATGTAAAGACTGATCGTTTGAGATAAGAGTGAGTCGCTTGTTTCTGATGTAAAGTCCCGATTTTCACACTTACAAATTTTAATCTGATCTACTTTTTGAGTAAGATTCTAATGAAAATAAAAGCGTGATCCATTTTTCTTAGTATTTTTAGAAACTCACTGTTAAACAAAACATTTAGAAAATGCTATAAATCGACCGAGTTTCACAAAAGATAAAATTCTATCAAAACAAATGAACCAAAAAGGTAAACCGCGTATATTCCATTTAGCTTCAAGTTGGCTCACATTTGCACACAAATCAACTGTTAAAGACGATGACACAAATTAAATAAATCCAATGAATAAATTTACCTTGAACGCCATTTTTCCTTTATTTATTTTTTTCACAAAAACTGTTTTGGCACAAGAAAATTGTCTAAGACACAACAAATTGGCTTTTAAATGTTAGAACTGATTGTGTTAATGCACACGATGCTTGTTCAGATACCTTCGAACGGTGAATGATGTCTTCAAACACCATTTTCGTTGCTTTTATATTCCAAAGAAAGCGAAATTTTTCCCGAACAAGAGCTTTTCCGCTGAGTTTTCTGGCTCCCCCATTTCGCCTGCAGCCGTGTCGGTGTGCTGGTGGCGTTCAGTGGAAGGTACGATTGTGTGCGTGGAGCAACAATTGAGATGCTGATTTGGGTGGAGGGAAACTTCATGTGTGAATATGGGGATGATATGTTTGCAGTGTCCGCTGGAGTTGCTATAGTTTATGGGCTGAGTCGCTGCATGACTTTCCGCACTTGCAGCATGCACGTCGAGTTATGAGATTAGCATTAAATAATTGAATTTACTGTTTTACTTTGCACGAATTTTAAATATTATCATTTAACTTATTCATTTACTAAAGATAATTTTAAATTTCATTTTGCCATTACTTAGACATTCTAATTAAAATTTGACAGTTTAAACCAATAAAATTAAATTTAAATAAATATTTTCTCAATTGATATAAGTCTATGCCATCGCCATGTTTAATTTGGATGTTTGGGTTTTAAGCTCGAATCTTACGAAAAAATCGGTATCCATTAAACAAACAATATTTTATATTGAATAGTTGTGATAAGATACTTAATAAAGTTAAACGAAAAATTGTAGATGCTTTCCCTAAGCATTTATAAATTATATCCATGTAATTTTATTCGAATATTTTTAAACCATAATTTTAATGAAAAATGCCTCTTCTTATTCCCTCATTATAATATAACATTTTTAAAGTTATATGGCGCAACATTAAAGAGTAATTCCAACATAAATGTGCATCGGAAAGAAATGCGAAAAATGAGCACGAATTTCTTATTCAACCATGAAACAATTCACATTCAACATTTTTACGTCTTATTATAAATCGACGACTCTCATTCTTGTACATTTTTTTTATTTACGTAATAGATAATTAAAATGCTTGTATAATTGTAATGGCCAATGTCAGCATGAAAAAATGTAGAATCGAAAAATTTGTCACGAAGCAAAAGAATGATCTTTATTTATAATGAAATCAATAACATATCTAATCATTTAACATTTAACACAATCAGGCAAATGAAAAACCAACAAGAAAAAATTATGCTCAAGTTCAATACCGCTAGGTCAACTGAGCCATGTGATCATATTCCTTATATTGATAAAACATCATAAACGGCCACCTTTGAATTTCAATGCACTTTCGTGCAAGGCATTATGGCAAATACTCAAACATGACCAACAGGTTCAATATCGAAAAGTCCACACCTCTTTACTTCCGCGGAGTTTTTCCAACTGGTTTGGCGAATTGGTAGCTCCATCTTCCCCACAATATTGAGCGTTCAAACCGGCGGTAAGTAGCTAAACATTAGCTTTCGCGAAATGTGTTTCTTTGTTTTGTTTGTCAACATTTTTCTTCCCAACAAATTGCTACTTTGACATACTACAATACATTATTGCTATTATTGTGTTATATATTTCCAAACGAGCCTTGTTATGTTAATTTGAAATTAGTACAGTCAATGAGATAACAAATTTTAACGCTTCAAATATTGTCACATAAACGCACGTAACAAACAAATGAATATGACAAACAAACTTGCATTTAAAATGCAATTTTCCTTTTTTTAGTTTTCCTTAACATTTATTGTTAAAAAAAAACTGGTTTCATTATAAAGCAATTTTTCGTTTGTTTGTTTGAAAATCATGTCCATAAGAAAGATGAAAATACTTTACATGTTATTTTCAATCGCTTTATTTTTAGTATGGAAAGAAAGTGAAGATCTTTGTTGTATCTCTTTTGAATGGAGACTTGAGTTGTTTTTTATCTGGGATGTGTGCAAAGAAACGGCAATTCGCTGTATTATGACGCATTAAATAATAAATTACTCTTTTAGGTGTTAATTAACGTCAAATTGTGTACAAGATCATAAAATTAAATTGTTTCTAGTTAAGAAAAAAAATCAGGATTAATAGAGACATATTTTTATCTTTTCTAAAAAGTTATTTGTGATTTAAATATACATACCATATAATATATCAAATGCAAAGTCGACTCATACAACGAATGCAGTTGGCACGCGACATCACTAAATGGTTGGTATAAATGTGCAACATGCATGCAAAAAGTCGCAAGTTCAAGTTCCACACAAAAAAAAGCAAAACAAATAATAACGCAATCACTATACGTGACATTTGGCAGAATTAATGTGAATTTCTTCGCGGACGCCTACACATTTTGGCAATCTGTCAATTTAGTTCTATGGATTTGAAATTACAGCGGAAATCTTCGTGTCATGTTCACTGTCGATTTCATTTCTCTTGCAGCTCAATGAAAAGCAATATTGAATGAGTCTTAAAAACATTTGTGAGTAGCAATAAATAAAAAAACAATGACTAAATATAGAGCTCATATGCAAACAAATCAAAATTGAGTTGCAAAACAGGTGTGAACACTCGGAAATCTCTCATAGGTGTACTCATGTGAATTTCACTTGTGGCGAACATTTACAATGTAAGGAGTCTTGTAGGCTGTATGGCGTTTTAATTAGGTTATATTGCCAATATTTGCATTGAGTAAGCTAGTTTCTGATCTGAATTTATGTTTTTGCACAAATTTTAATTGGATTTGCAATGTGTTTTTGTTGTACATTGATTTTTCCTCTTAATCTATTGTGTACCGCTTTTCTCAACGTCGAATTATCAACGAATCTTATGAAATTCAATAATTGTCAGTACTTACATTGAGCTTTTATAGCTCTACAAAACCTTTAACCTGTGTGAAGTATAATAAATGTTAGATAGAGAAAAAAAAAATCTGATAAATTATGCCATGTTTTACAAAAATTACAAGACAACCGAATTTAAGATCATAAATTTTCAATCGGACCCAGCGCCAAGATAAACGTTTCATTTCAATTTTTTTTCTTTCTCAAATGCAGGTATTATTATGTAAATGCTATTAATCTTACATTCAATCCGACCAGCCGATTGAATGTGGACCGATTCAACAAAAGGCACAGTTACATGTTATAAGCATCAGGTAGTTGTTGTGCAGCAGATGAAAAGCTTGACAGCGCTCCACAAAGAATTTAGCTTTGCCATTTACTTACAATAACACTAACTATTTCAGATAAGGCTTTCTTCTGCTGGCTCTTACAAACAGAGTCATAAAAAGCGACCACGACAAGAATGGATTGGGTAGACGCAAAGCGAACTGCGCGGCGCAGCGCGTTGACGCTTTTACAATTCGTGCAAGACACAAATATTAAACATATATAATTTAGAGTCTTAGATAATACCATGGCAAGCAAGCACAATAAATATATATGTGCCATGACATGTAATCGAGATTTTAGTATCCAGCCGAATAACTCGCCGTCTATCTGTTATGTACTCAAACTCTTTGTTGAATACTCCAGATGTAACAAAGAGTTTATATTATCAGAACAAAAATATTGACAATATTAATTATTCTTAATTATATAACAATTAAACTCACCCACTTAATTGTATAAATACAAAAGCTTTTAAGGTATAAAATCATTCATCAACAAAGGGCCAACAAACCATTCATAATTACATTCTTTAGTACCATAAGGAAAACAGAAACACTCTTAATAACGAAAGACTTAAGCGACGAACCGTGAGCAGCGCTCCGCTTGTTAGTTTATGGCGCTAAGTCGACTGTAAAATCTTTTCAGATTAATTATTTAAGTTATCTGCAAGTACAAACGGCGAGTCCAGTGGCAACCGTCGATTGGATTGTCTGATCTGCATTTTGCACTTGGTAAGAGGGAAATGACTCGAACATATTATAATGGCTGAGAAATATTTGTATTCCACCATGGATTTCCTACAACTTGAGATCAGCATAATTTTATTGGCTTCATGAATTGTGTGCGCCAGAATCAATGTAGCATGTTTATATATGTATGCATTACATAATAACGAGAGCGGAAGCAAGTGGCTGTGACGCTGAATGTATGCACACGCTAATTGCTAGGACGTTAACATAGAAGCCATACGTGTACATATTTTCTGAAAGATTCGGTTATTATGCGCGAGCTCGTTACACATTTGCGGTGTTAATATTGCACATTGTTTTTAATGTTTGATTCTTTTGGCGCATAACTAGTCAACATTATGTCAATGTGTAAGCTGACCGTTAGAAAATATATCACATTACTTTCGTTTCTGAAATCATAAGTGCGGCCACATTCGAGTGAAACATTTTTACTATTTTTTTGTGGTGGATTTATGCTTGTGCACTTAGCTTTTATTGACTGTGAACGGCAGTGGTGAGCTTTAATTTCATGCGATTTATTTTTCTCATAATGTGAGCTTTAATTATTTTGAAATCTACACCGCTAATTGATGATAATCATCTCATAAATATTGATCGTCTGATTAAATGGCTACAGCATTTTATCGTATTTAATGTTGCACTTGAAGGGGGTTGATTGTATGTTGCGTAAAATCGAGTGAATGATGATGTATAAACATTAATTTTAAGTTGAGGCATTCTACAAATGTTCTCACGTTAAAGTGAGGTTAAATTGGTTTTATTCATGAATAGTGTACAATGAAAAGGTGTAAAAGAGGAAGGGTAAGTTTGTTAATACATTTTCTTCACTTTCTTTGTTTATTACTTATTTTTTGATTTTAATTGGTAAATATAACTTGCTTATAATATTTGACTTAGTACTGGAAAGTTTGACTTTCTATTGAACATTTGAATAAAACAAAGCACTAGGCATTTTATATAGTTTCAACGTCTTGTTGTGTCCTCAAGCAAAAAGAATTCTTTTCTTTTTTAATTACTCTGTTTTCTATATAAAAGTGTTTCGCTGCAGGGAGAACCGGAGCAATAGCTTATAATTCAATTCAATTTTATTATATTTATAAATGATTTACAAAAATTAGTATTTGACCATGAAAAATTAGTTTAATGACCTTGACACATTTTATAAAAATGTTTGCATGGCTCACTCCTATTTTTTATGTGGAACATACTTACAGACATACGTTTTGACCCGCACAGTCTTTTTTGGGTTCAAAATGTGTTTCTGCATCAACATATAAGTACGTATAACAATTCTTCATAATTGTTTTTAAAAAAAAAATATTTTGAACAGAATGCTCATTGAAACTAAATCTCTAACTCAATAGGCGTTTTCCATTTACCTTGCCTTCATAATTGACAATTATATTTGTCCTTAAGTTTTTTACTAAATATGAAGTGTAATTGTTGCATTGATTTTGCTCTTTCAATATTTCTTTCTGTTCTGCTTTTAAGTGTACCACCTTTAATTGTTTCAACCATAAACTGCAACTAAAAGTCGAGAGAACTTTAGAAGGTTATTCTAACGAAAACACAATGGGCATGCAGTTTCGTTTCACTGATCAAACGTAAAACAAAGACCCATAAATCCATTTGATCGACACTCATAATCGCAGTTTCCATCTAAATTGATTTCAATTACACAATTTATGTGTTGCATACACAAAACCACCCATTGAAATGCGATTCGATTTAATTTCCAATTAAAAAGCGCACGTCTGCCGATAATCACTCGTACTCAAACGCATATTTCTGTGTCTTATAGTCTACTATATACTTAACCGCGTGCTGCACAGTGACTTCAACATTCTGCCGAATGCAAATAAGCGGCGCAAAAATTTCAGTGATCCGCGCATTTTCGCATGTCTTATGATGACTGCATGAGATGGAAATGCGCTCAAATTGTTCCTGCATTCATGCTTTTCCCCGTCAATGTTATGCTGTTCATATGTACATATTGTTGCACTTTTGCCCCTGCGATTGCCGCCGGTGTGCACATGTGTCGAACTCATACGGAACCGCGAGCGCCTGAGCAAATGTGTATTGGCGAAAAGTGCACTTGCATTCATCTAATGCGCGCCAACGGCGAACAAAGTGCGGAATATTCGCGCGCTGGCTTTCTGTTGTCGGTCCGATTTAAAGTGATTGCCACATTTACGTGTCTTGCAACTGAAGAGGGCATAAAAGTGCAACGGCTTTATGTCATTAGTGCGCTGCAGATAATCAAAGTAGGCACCAACCAAAGGTATGTACATTAAAATTGAACAATTTATGATGCAAGGATTAGATGTGGAACAGCGAGACGACGCCACCGTCTCTACACGCGAAGCCCATAAGAATACTCGGAATAGACATGAAACGGAGTTCATTATATTTTCACAATTATTATCGATTTAATACGTGAAAATTGGGAATACAGGAAGACCAAAATTTCACATGTAAGTGGACATGCTCAGTACAGTAATCTGAAAGCTTTTTCACATAAACTTTCTGTCGAGCACAAAGCGAATTTCCAAATAAGCACCGCGTTCGCAGGCATAATTCAATTATATTTCAATGCATTATGCAATGCGAGCACAAGAGGAGAGCGAACATTAAATAACATATATGTATAATCAAATATCTATAATGTAAGAAACTGTAACACATTTGGATGTGCTTAAAGACTCCAGCATCCAGTGCAAGTCTGTATAATCAAGCGGAGATAATTTCGGTGTGCACATCAATGTGCTGTGAAGAAAGATATAGCTGGAAGGTACATGGAATTGTGCAAAGTGCAATGGAATGTGACATCGGTGAACGCGCTGCACAAATGCACCATGTTGCAAAATAACAGTTATTGGTTCGCCAATTTGAAGTAACCATAGGTAAAGATTTTTAATAGAAAATCTATAACAAAAACGATTTTCTTAGTTGAACATCTAACAAAACAGGAACTTTAACATTCGAGATCTATATTTAAGGTCAGTTTAAAATCCTGGACTTAAGAAATGTGTTTAATCCTGAAAGATTAATTAAAATTCTTCGGAACTGCATTCCGCATTCACCTACAACAGTTTCCATCAACTTTCCGATTGCGTTAATTCATTAAACTGCCGCCCGGAAGTTCTTCAAACGCATTCGGATCAACGCAGGCGGTGCTTCACATATGTTTGCATTACATAAGGCTGGCACGGTTATTATATCGGCGAGCGCGCTTGGTCGTTAGCATACCTGGCGTCTGTGTTACATATGTGAGCTTTTACGTAGGTACTCGATGGAATACGTGTCTAATGGTGCTGCCGTTTATTGTGGGATCAAACAATTTATTGTTTATTGCAGATCGAGCAGTTTGTTTGATGGAAATTGCGTGGACTGCCATTAACTTAAACTGTGTGCTGCTCCATATTGGTTTATAGTCATTTACTGGTGCATTCATTTCAAAGCTGTCTCTATATCTAATTCATTTTATTAGTTCGTTGAGAAATTATTCATTCAAACATATTTAATGGTATAATATAAATCAATCCGGAATTGCACTGCAAAATTACATAAAACACATTTCTCCATCCCAAAGCTCCACAAACGATGCCAACTATTCCAAGTCATCTTGCAAATTAAAAAAAAAAAAAAAACAAATCGACACCACGACACCCGATACACATTCCCACATATTGTATATCACGGTTAAATGTTATTGTGTTGCCACTTCCGTCCTTCCGTCCTATACCTTCCTTCCGGCGCAACAGCATCCAAACGGCTGCATCGCTGCTTTCTTATTCCGCCCATTATCAGTTCCGCTGCACATATTATTAGGCCTAATAAATACTGGCGCGGCTACAATGTGCACAAATTGCATTTTATGATGTCTTTATTCAGGCAACAAGTTGCACCGAAGTAATAAGCAATGTCATGACACTCGTTAGTCTTTGCACGCCGTAATTCAATCTCAATTGGTTCATAATTAATGACGCCATAATAAGCACCATCTAAGATGTTCAATAAAAGTAAAATAATTAGAAAAATATGCAGCTGGTCGGAAGCGTCATAAGGCTTGCCAAAAATTTAATCTGTAAAACTATCATGCAGCTTGACACATGACGCGAATACCAATGGAAGATGCACTTCACAGATTGAATGGCAAGTTGTTTGGATGCGCATAATTCGCTTTGCCACAAATGAAAATATGATCAGAGAAAGTGATGAGATCACAAAGGTAGATGAAGATGATGCACTTTTCTTTTTATTGGCATATTGTCAACCTTGTGAGTGAATTTCCTGAAAACTCAATAAAATTACGCTTCCTTAAAATTGGATGCGTTCAGGTATTTGTGACGGTCTACTTCCACATTGCGCTGATTTCAATTAGTTCCATTTAAACGAACCAACATAACTTTGCGCTCCATTGCAGTCTCAAGTCAATATTCATTTTTCATAAATCGTTCGTGTTTATGAAATATTGCTCAAAATACTTGCCAATCAAAATTGTCCAGGAATCCGATTCAACTTCGACAGTGTAATTAAAACCTGAACAAATTTATACAATCGTTGTAATTATCATAACAACGATCGCGATTTCCTTGATGAATCGGACAGCGAAATTGAGTAAGACTGGCGAGTATACTTGTAAGAGTGAAAGGTTTTAATGAGTCTTTTATTTTCTGTCTAGACTACCTGATGGGCACAGTGCCCTAATTAGTTCCACTCACGACACACGACTTGTTGCAAAATATCCTATCAA
>JANSTS010012227.1:32538-42802 GCA_026546915.1 Sylvicola fuscatus
AAAGGAATACTTAATCTTTGAAATATTGTTATTAATATTATATAAGTTATTTGATGTAACAAAATCTAAGATATAATTTTACAATCGTCGCTCAAATTTCATACACAATTATAAATATTTAATATTAATTTTTGGATGACAATTAAATAGTAAAACAATAAAGGTAGCAGGACATTGACCCGGATGTTTCAAAATATTAAAATCCGATTTTACCCAAAAATGTTATTAAGTAACTCAATTCAACAATTAATGATCTCAAGAATCATAAGAGAAAATAACTATGATCTGACAAGAACTCAATTCTTTACGAAATTGCCTATGCTAAAAAAAAATCGTCCAACCTCTTAAAACTCATGCGAGGAATCAATTTTTAAAGAAACTCGTTGCGATTGGCCAGGTGACAATAAAACGCATTCATTTTGGTGACTTACGACACTCTTTCTCCACCAACGAGAATTTGTAAATCTTTCCATTCCTGTTGAAAAGATTCTTAAAGACTTGAGCTTTCTACCCACAACAATCGTCAAGACAAAGTGAAATGAGAACTTTAAGAAGTTGGTGATTATAACATGAGTTTTCTCGCCTTTTATTTCTTCCTCTGGCGAGTCATAAAATTAATCAATTGGTGATTATTCCGATGCATTTGCAGCAAGATTTTAGGACCACGAAATTTTACGAGCGTCCATAAAATAGTTATTTCGATGCTTACTTGGACACGAATCGTAAAGATGAACCAGAAAACGAAGATCCAAGAAAATTCTAGCTTGTTTGAATGTCATGATCATTTAAAATTTATAGCCGAAACTGAGGAAGCTGCAGCATCTTGTTTTGATCTTGCCAAGAAAACACTGCATCGCGATGATCGGCCTCTTGCCTACACAATGCAATAAATCTTGGATGGCACAGTGAAAAATCGCAGAATATGGTTTATGGATAAGATTGCAGAATTTTACGAATTAATTTTGGGTTGCCGTTTAATTATATTTTTTGCATTCTGTCTATGGCAATTGGTAAATGAAGATGCTTTTTTATCTTAATCGATAAACTTTTTTCTTACCAATTGTGGGCTGCATCTTAACGAGGTTTATTAATGAGATGAGCTTCGAAATTTATTGAATTGCAGGATTATTAAATTCCCACACACGATTCTTGATATTCTTTCACAGAACATATTTCTTAATTCGAATTTAATCAATTATGATTGATTGTTTTCTTAAGTCTTTATGAAACAAATAGTTTTATTATTTTCACATTTATTGCAATTTCTTTGTAATTAACATTTAGTATTTACATTAATTGGATAATGAGAACATTTAAATATATTTTGTTTTAAGATTGATAATTTGAATAAAAATGCTTTGGATTTCCACAAAAACCAATTCCTGCTAAATTAAATGTAAGCCTTAAAGATAATTATGTAAAAAAAAAAAAAAAATTTAAACTCGATTCTACCAAACCATCTTATCGAAGCAATAAATTTTATTTCAGTTCAGGAATAGTTGAATGTATTCACCTCTAAAGAGGCAGTAAGGATTGGATTGCAAGGAAGAAAACACCAACCACAAGTAAGCATTTCAATTCGATCTTATGCAAACATTTGTCGATTGCTCTTTTCCAAGGAACAAATAAATAAAAATTAAAAAGGCATAAAAAATACAAAAAGTAAAAAGGAAATCGAAACAATACAACATTACAAAAACAAGGTCGAACCAGCTCTCAAACCACCCGTCCACCCAATGAATTAGACCTCCGGAAAACAACATCTTAAGTGAATACAAAGTCATCTGTGTCGCTGGGAATGGCCCACGGCAACTGAAAGTATTCCCCGGGCAAGGGAGTGCAATGGGATGACTTGAAGTCCAGCAGATGACGCCGCATCAAAAAAACAGCCATCTCGTTTCGTTGCTCCTCACTGTAGTGCTCGCCAATGGCCAGTGGATAACTCCCATCATTCTCAGAGACATATGACATCAACTGGGAGATGCATTGAGTGTCGTTGCTGCCCTCGGTGTTCTCCAATTGGCGAGAGAGCAGCTCATTGGCGAAGGTAAGCTGAGCTTGTTGGAATATATTGGGGAAACGATGTTTCAAACAATTCAGCAGCAAGTTGTTGCCACGATTAGTTCCAATATTATTTTCTCTGGGAAATGGTAAATTGGTTAGAAAAAGGAAATGGTTGTAGATTTTGTTACCCATACTCTGAGCAAATGACCTCATCCTCAGTGCGTCGAATGAACCGAACTGGACCATTGTAAAACTTCATGAGCTCGGAATTGTGTAAATTCACGTATTGGCGGATGGCTATGCGAATTATGCCGGAGAGACTTTCAGGCATACGAGGAAGCGCCAAATGGAGGACATCATCGAAGGATGCGTCCAGAATCTGAATAATTAGAATACTAAGCAAATATTTAAAATAATCTAAATCTAATACTTACAACTCCACGGATGTCTGGATACTGACTAGCTGCATACAAGGTACTGTAACCGCCAATGCTCCATCCAAAAAGAACAATATTTTCTGGAAGGAACCCTAATTTGTGTATGGCGAACTGCATGACTGCGTCGATAGCATTTTGATCTTGTTCCGGAAACGGTTTACCGGTGCTTCCACCGAAGCCTGGATGGTTCCATCCCAGAACCGAATAGTTTAATGCCAGCGGTGTCGACATAATGCCAATCTCATAGAAACCGGCGTTGCCCTCGGAGCAAATGACTAGAATTTTACCATTGTTATTTGTGGCATTTTGGCGATTGTCAACCAATATTGTGTCGATTTCGTTGCTATCACGAGTCTTCAGCTTGAAACGACTGCCCTGATGATCTTCAACTAATTTTGCGCGTCCCTGGATCAACATTGCATCTAAAAATTCACAATTTGTTATGGAAATTGAGTTTTATCATAATTTGATGGGATTACGCAAGAAGTTCTGAAGAATCTTAACGGATCCTGGGTACAGCATTCGCAAACCAAACGTGTGGATGGCGATGTAGGCAGCGATTTCACATGGCAGTGATGATATCCACACCGATTTTGCACGATCCGACGCCAACTTGATGGGTTTGGATTTGTTTTTCGAACCGTCACTAATTATATAATTTTTATTAAATGACTTCATAGATGATATAATATCGCTTCAGATAACTCACCCCTCTACTTCCTGAACATCAAAGTCGACCGGCCATGCCTTGAAGTCAAAGTCGAACTTGCGCAAAGCTTTCTTAGTCTCCTCATTGTTCACCAGTTTACTGTTCTCCAGGTAAGCAGCATAGCGGCTGAAGGTTCTTGACTGTGACCGCCCAATAGTACGCATCAGCAACGATACAAACACCAGAATGCCGATGCCAGTGCTGATTTTGGCAAGAGATGCAACCGACTCGGCGACAAAGTAGCCGCGACGATACAGGAATGTTATGATTAGCGGTGACGTATAGTAGCTTATGTTCCACATCACTGACAGCTGCGTGGGAAGATTAATGAGCAAGATTACTTAACCATATGTTCTGATAACAGCCACACAAATTAGCGTAAACAACATTTGCGTGCCCGTGATATCAATTATCAATGTACCAATTCCAATTAGAATTTTGAGGCGGCATCTTGAGAAGCAGTCTAACTTACCGTTGATAGCAGCTGATCGCCCCATTTCTCGATGCCTCCCGGCTCGTAGAGTGTCTGTGTGCGAGAAGGTAATGATTGAAGCTCATTAATTATTTAGAAAACGTAGCCAAAGAGAGAAAAAATGTATGGAATTGCGTCAATCGATGTGATCAGGAGTGGGAGTATGAGTAGAAACCTTGAGTGCACATATATTTTACCTCTAGACGTCCAACGCCATACTCTTTGTAAAGTTTGGGCAGAAAAACATAGCCAAGGAATGACATTGCTTCAGTCGTGCTGATTTGAAAAATCAGTTGAATTCAATTTTAGCAGGATTTGTTACGCGTTTCTGAACTCAGTCCACAAATTTTAAAACGCGCACAAATTACAATGTTTTATATTTTTCTTATTTCCATATGTCAGATGGAAGTGTCAGTTCTTGGCTGTTGCCTCCTGCAGTTTTAGCTATTTGGATCAGGTAACTCTGATTTTCATAATACCAACATTTGAAATGGATCAATTCAGAGTACTTAACGAAATACTTAAGACGTTTTTATGGCATTTATTTAGAAGATAAGAAAATTAAACTTTTAAAGGATTTTGTACTCTGAAAATTTGTAATCATCTTTAAATTTCAAATTTCCCGTCATGAAATTTTAAATTAATGGCAAGAAAAAGTAAAAAATAGATTTAAATAGTTTTGTTGGCAACGCTGGTACTTGTCCAATATTTTCCAAGTGCCAAAAGAAATCCAATTTCGAGAATTGTAAAAGTGGTAATGTTGAACATTTTATAATTTTTTGAAAAAAAAATAAATGATTTTGTGAAATGGCATCTTTATTAACAAAATCAGCAATTTGCCTGCGATCTCTGGAGAACAGTCTTTCAAAATTGAGGTGAGTTAAAACATATTTTCCGAATTCCCATTTTAGACATAACCTCAACACACAAATATTTCAGATTGGGCCCAAATTTCCAACAGACCTGCGACAAATACACGCTAAATCGTCCGCGTTTACGAAATCCGACATGGTTTGTCCGCAAAGATCGCACGCTTCACAAAGACCAACTGACTCTTGAGAACCAAATGTTTGTTAAGGATGTGGTACACGACAACTTCGGCGCACCGGCATTCATAAAGGGCGTCCAAACATACGAAAGCAGCGCAAAAAGTCTGGTTAAAATGGACGAACTGCCTGCTACACAATGGACACCAAAAACCAAACGAACTGGCCTGATCGCAAGAAAGATTGGTCAGTACCCATTGTGGCTGAAAGATGGCACAAAAATCCGTACAACACTGCTACAAGTTGTGGACAACCATGTCATCAAATATACGCCGCCTGAGCAATTTGAGCCTGCGAGGAAGCCACTCAGAACACGCAACAAATTGGGATGTTTGTTGGTAGGAGCCGAAAGCGCTGATCCCACACTCTTGACAAAGGATTATTGTGGATTGTTTCGTGATTCCGGTGTCATGCCAAAGCGACGATTGGCTAGATTCTTTGTGTCACCAGAAGCTGCATTGTTGCCTGGCACGCCGCTTGATGTAAGGCACTTTAAAGTGGGCTCTTTTGTGGACATCAGGGGTAAAACGTAAGTTAACAAATCTTCTTTTTGGACGTTTGAATTTCAATTTTATTTTTACAGAATCGACCGAGGATTTCAGGGAGTTGTGAAAAGGCACGGCTTTAAAGGAATGCCTGCATCTCACGGTGTCACGAAAACACATCGTCGCCCTGGCAATATCGGCGGTGGTGGAGAAAAGGGGCGCGTTTGGCCTGGTACAAAAATGCCCGGTCACATGGGAAACAGATACCGTGTGTTAAAAGGACTTCGAATTTGGCGCATCAACACTAAATACAATGTCATGTGGGTGCAAGGCAGTGCCATCGCCGGCGAAACCAACTCAATTGTTTACATATATGACACAATCCTGCCGCTGAGGCGTTTGTCGGAAGCTCCTGCTTTTCCAACGTATTTTGAAAATGAAAGTGAAGATGCAGTTGAGGACATTTGGGATGATCAGGTGCACGATTTCTCAGCCGGTACAATTCAGTTCCAACCAGAAAACTAATTTATAGCATTTTAGAAAGATTTATTAAAATTAACAATTAAAGTAACAAGAATAACATGTTTCACTTATAAGCTGGACGATGGTGCCTTGATCTGCCAGCGATCCTCATTATCCTTAATGACTTTCACAATAATACCCTGTTTGGTCAGCTTCTGAAGGTGATGTCCGACATTGAATGCAGCCGCTGGCCACAGTTGCTCTGGCGTCTCTTTGTACACAATCTTAACGATGTCCATAGCCGAAAAGGCGACTGTAGGTTGTTTCTGAAGCACTTCTAATATCTGAGCTTCCCTTTTATTGCGATGATCAATGTAATATTGAATTTTATCAACTGGGTCGTTGACTACATTGCCGTGGCCAGGATATATAACGTCTGGTTTAATGCCAAGTATAGTTTCCAAGCTATTCATGTAATCGTACAAGTCCTCAAAGACAGCTGTTCCTTCGCCCAGAATGCAATCCCCGCTAAACACGGCGTTCTCCTCGTTCAATTTGACCACAACGTGATCGGTGGTATGTCCTGGCGTGTGAATAACGCGCAATGTGGCCCCCTCGACACTGAACACTGCCCCATCCTTCAATTTTTCGATTGGAGCACTTATATCTGGATATTCGTCAGAAGCGTCTGTTCGAGGGAATTTCCAAACAGAAGAATTTTTTGCTTCGGTCAGTTTTTGCACGTTTGGAACCCCACCAATGTGATCATGGTGCCAATGTGTCACCAAAATTTTATCGACACTTGCCTTCTCGCTGCGCAGCACTTCTGCCAGATTTTGTACGTAATTGGAAACATTGGCGTCACCCGTGTCCAACAAAATTCGTCTGAGCTCAAAGTAATCAGCGTTAATATATAATTTATTGAAAACTTAAAAGATAAAACGCAATTACTTTGCACCGGTTCCGATGAGGTAGGTGTTTGTGCCCTGCAGCGTCATTGGCCCTGGATTACAGCCCAGTATTCGGATTATGCGAGATGATAGCGTGGTAATTACCGGAATAATTGGAATTGTGGCTGCAGATGTCATTTTTAATACAATTTTAATTAAGTGCACTTGTTAACTTAAAAAATGTTCAAGTATTTATTTTGTCCAAAGTTCAAATCCTCGCCAACCAGCTGACAGCTGTCAGATAAAATTATTTTCAACAGGCAGCTCATATATTTAAAAAACTTTAACCAAATTATATTTGTAAATGTTTATTAAAATTCGTATAAAATCAGTTCATTAAATTAGCATAATTAGGATTTAAGAGTAGTTGTCCTTAAGGAACTGCAGCCGTGTTTTCTTCCTCGAAGCCGTAGATTTAAAAGCGGGAGTTTCAACCGTTTCGCCAGTCTTCTGGTCAATCCGCGACATGTAAATGTTTGGTGTAAACGGGCCCGAATCATCCGACGAGTTTGAGTTCGACCATGAAACGCCATCTGAGTCGCGTTGATATCGATTTAATGGAGAGTTTTCCTTATTTTCTTCGTCCCTTGTATTTAACTTGGCGACTTCCGAGCTGACAGAATCATTTTTCACATCGAAATCTTCTATTTCCAATGTGCGCTCGTCAAAGTGTTTGCGCATTTCTTCTAATTCAGCTTCCTGGCTGTCGACTGTTGCCACAAACTCATCGACAAGAGCCTGAAATTGTTTGCTCTCTTCAGCGAAGGCGCTGCAGAAGTCAAGAGCCGCATCTGCCCACTCTGACATTTCTTTGATGACCTCCGTGCCAGGCTTGAAATGGTAGTCGTATTTTTGACAAAGAAATTCAAACAACTTGCGTAGTCTGGCCGTTTCGCGGTATAAAAATTCAGAATCTTCTTCAAATTGTCGAAACATTTTAAATATTTAAAATAATAAATAGTAAACACAAATAAATCGGCCGCCTGTGAGCTATACTTAATATAACGGTGCATTTAAATATATTGACAGTTGGAAATGACACTGGATATCGAAATATTATAAATGTGACGTTTATGACTTCGAATGTCATCTGACAACAGGGTGTTGTTCTTATATTATTTTAAATTTTAAAAAAGTTCAACGGTATTCCTAATTTATTTATAATCAAAAAAAAAACGGGTAAATAGTGCACTTAAGCGTTTTTGAATTAATTATGCATTGTTTAAATCGATTCTAATTCAACCATTTGCAAATGTAATTTTATTAAATTCATTAAACATAAATTCATACTTGAACTGCTTATAACATAAAAGTGTATTATGCTGCAATGTAATGCAACAAGAAAAGTGTGTAGTGGTATTTTCATGACTCTCTTTCCCACACAAATTTGTATGCAACGCATTTTATGGCACGAGCACCATACTGTTATAGTCTTAAATGCTGATACAGACATCTTAAATGTAAAAAAAACGCTTATCTCCACAACGTTCCGTTAAAATATAATTACATAATTGTAGCTGCGACTTAACTGATAACATATTACCTATGTAGAATATCTAAGACATATTGACCACCCACTGGATTGTCAATTAGAGATAAGCCGCGCTAGCCCGCCTCTGCTTGAGCGACTTATCTTACAATAACCGCTCAAAGCATTATTTATTTACCACTTGTTTCTTATAAATTTGTTCTTATAGGTCCACTTAACTTCATTGTAAAAGTGTCAGCATCTTTATCAATGTTTACACTCATTAGGCATTATATTTATTGCGATGCTCAATTACCCTTTGCATTCTCAGAAAAATATTCCTAAGATCGCAAAACGTTTTCGTATTAAAAAACGCGCATGCGCTTATGTAAGATACTTTAATTAATTTAATAAATATCTCAAGTAATCTTAACGGTTTTCTTGTTATAGTCACAACAATTTAATTGCTTCTGAGCTATGAAATATTGCTTTAAAATAAACACTTATCGAATTTAACGACATAAATATATGTAAGTGAAATGCGCACAGCAAGCAATTGTTGTATGTAATCCGATCCTTATACGGTTTCTTGTGAGACTTATGTGTGAGCATTGGTCGCTGGTGAATTACAGATAAAAATCACAACGAAGAAAATGGAGAGCTTGTATGAAAGCTTTTTTAAAAGTGAAAAAAGAACGAGTCTCAAGAATAGTCTTTCATTGGTCAAACTTTGTAGCAAAACAAAATGTGTGCGACAAAGACAAATAGTCTCGATTGTCTCGAAGGCTAATTCTGAGTCTTAGAATCGTTTTGCATACGATTCGGTTCTTGACTGTCAACTCTCGAACACGTTCGTCGCTGTGTTTTAAGCGTTCAAACAGTTTGTTCAGGATTTTTCAGCAATTTCTTAAGTAAAGCATTCAGTTTACTTTCATTTGAAGTGTTAAATCGTGTAAGTTTTGTTTTGTTTGTAAATAGAAATAATTTGTGTGTTTAATTAGTTTAATATTAATGTATAAAACTAGTTTGCAATCATTATTGCCAATAACTGGTGGCTTATTCAAATCAAAATATTTGGAGGTGCTAATATTTCTTGTATGATTGTACTTTACATATGCGTACACATACGTGTGATTTCTTATCATTAATACATTGAAAATAAGTTTAGTAATCTTTCATAAATCGTTTATCCCCATGAACTTTCCTTTTAAGTCAGTGAGACAGCATGAATATGTCGCAAGATCATAATTCGAATAACGTGCAAAGAAGTGAGAGTTTCAAGATCGCGCGCAACATTCAAGACGAGTTGTTCAACAGCTTCCTGGGTGATAATGAGTCGACCCATTGCGCCGTGGATAACAAAATCTGCAGAGCGTACGAGAAGGAGCGCCAATACATAAAAAAAATAAAGACAATAAGGCAATTGGAGGAAGAACATAAAGGTGTGATTGAATTGATCTCACTAAAATACGGATTAATAAAGTATTTTCTCAAATTACAGAGGTGGTCGACAAGGTGCTTGCTCTCGAGCTACATTTGCGGCAGAAATATTCCGCGGTCTTGTCAAATGTCGAGCCCGAACAAGCCCAACAATATCAACAGACACCAATGAATCAGCCACGGCCAGGCCCGTCGGGCTATAACCTGCGAGCATCAAAACGTCCCCGTCACGAATGAGGAAGTTAAAGTTCGCACTGATTTGATTATAAATATGTAAAAAATGTTTATTTTCAAATAAACCTTATAAACAATAAATTTAATATTGTTTTTATTCAGTTTCTTTACATGTTCTTTGCCAAATTTTCAGGTGTTTTAAAGTATTTACAAGTCAATCTATCATATAGAACAATAATTCGCGAATACAAATATTTTTGTCGAATAAAGCGTTTTCAGCTGTAATGCAACAAATTCGTTATGTCTTTTTCCGTCAAATCTACCCTCCAGTATGGTTTAAAAATGTCACAATATTATGTATGCCAAGAAAGGATAAAAAAGTGAAAATTAAAGGAATGGCTCTCTTTTTTATGTTCTTTCAGCAACATACAAAAATCTTTAGTCTACCAACGATATTGAAGCTGAAAATGATTCAATGATGGAGTTTCCTCGATCTGTTTCATAAAATACGGCCCAAAGATGCCGCCTTACCACAAACCATACAGTCAGTTTCTTTGAATGTAATGACTTTTCGAGGACTGTTTGTTGATTTTGTAAGGTCCTTATGCAACAATGGA
>JANSTS010012238.1:5709-20596 GCA_026546915.1 Sylvicola fuscatus
TAAAAATGCAAACTATTAAGCATTTCCATTTAAATTGCATGCCATTCAATTAATAGACATCAACTAATTCATATAAAATAAAAGTCTTGATTGAGTTTATTTCATTGTTTTATACAATTATACTAATTGGCTTTATCTTCTGAACACAAGTATTAAAAAAAATATTTTTGGCTGCATAATACATATTAAAACTTAAATATTTGTAACAAAAATAAACTTAATTTATAAACTTACACACTTATACAAAACAGTTAAGTTTAATATATTTTCTTGTATTGATTGATTTCATAAATAAATTTATTTAAATTCTCTTAATTTACATCAATTATTTTATATTACATTTTAGTACGTATAATTATTTTTTTTATTATTTTGCAATACTTTTTATTGAAAAAACAATACATTTCTGGTAGAATTTATATATTATAGTAAACTGCAATATTACACAAAAGAAAATTATCAGAGTTAATTTATTCTTGCATAATGCATCATTCATCGGAATATGTGAATAGATTTCCACTACTTTGTGCTCATATAATTACAATTCTATTATATTAAGATTATTAAAGACATGTATTAAACAGTTGATTGATCTATATGTACAAATTTCAGACATCCATTTATTAAAAAACATCTCAAATTCGATGTATTTATATTATTCTGTACAGCACATTCTCTCGATTATTTCTTTTCAATTTCAATGGTACCGTGATGCTTATTTATATCTTTTTGAGCTATGACGACAATATGGTTCAATGTGAAGGAGGTAAATAATTGCATTAACCTATTAATTATCGCTAAAGTGATTCTTACTATTGAACTGCTAAACTCTGTCGTTTTCCGGCAGACTGACTTCGCATTATGAGTGTCCAGATCGCAATCAATCGGCTAATTACACAACAATTGTCCACCCCTATATTTGGTGGGTCGATTTTCTTCAGCAAATTCTTATGTAACATCTTTGATAACATTAATGTTGACATTAGTGTTAACACATACGTGTAAAAAAATTGAAATTTATTATTAGTTTCTGTTAGCTGCATTACCAAATAGGGGTTGATTTTTAGTTTACTGTTTTAATAAAAGTCAACCATTTTTTACTCATAAATTCAAATTACGCTAACTAAAGAAAATTAAAATTATTTTTTGTAATAAATGGAAGTGGCAGTGATTAAATCATTTTTAATTACCTTTTTTGACAGGACTTTTAGTTTAAACTTTATGTGCGACTTTTTTCTATTTAATAATTTGAAATAAAAAAGTTTTTATAATCACAAAATTCTCCCTTAAATGTTTGTCGTCCACATATTTAAAATATGTTATGTTTTTAGCATTTTCTAGTTGCACCACCAAATGATTTACTAAATATCGGTGAATCTATGTATTACAATTGTCTCATTGAAACAAAGAGTTGAGGTAACATTATTTTGTGTTTTTGCATAGTACAATAGAAATTAATGACTGAATGAACAATTTACGCGATTATTAATGAAACAAAAGTAAATAATAATCTATCGTTCGACGATCATGACTCCAGGAGATGCGTTTAAAGTTTGTTTAGAGTTTTATCTATTTTGTTTCATTTCAGTGAAGTAAGGAATAAGTTGCGAAATCTTTGGATAGTCGTTTAATTAAATTAAAGTGTAATTAAAAAGTTTAGGTTAGAAACATAAACTTCCAATGCAACCAAGTCGATAAGATGGAAGCAGCCCAACATCATAATCGCTTAATTCGATAATCTATATGGTACACTTGTAGTGTGACTAGAGTGGGTATAACTTTTTAAATAAGTTGGCATTACTTCTTACACCGATCAACTTTCATAGTCGTGAAGTCGCCAGGTTGGATTAAACAGAACTCAAATTGAAGTGTAAATACCCAACTAAACGTGAAAAAACTGTAAATACGACACGTTGGGGTTGTAAAGCGTCTAATGACAATGACAATGACAATCTTGACATCTAACTATTAATTAGTGTTTTATTTGAGTTCACAACATATTATTGCGTTTTAGATATTAAAGCTTGACTATCAAAAGAACATTTGTCCTTTAGAAAATTATCATTTTTATACGTGCGCTTGATGCCAGGACCAGCTGTGTTTCCACCTACTTTTAACAAACTTTGAGTTTTGTGGACTTTGAATTCCGTTTTTGGCTTGTTTTCTAATTACACATATTACAATTATGTTTTTTTTATATACATCTGATTAATAAAACAATAAGTTAAATTCTTAGATACTGATGCACATATTTGACACACCTCTTAAAGCTCATTATTTTTGTCTGTTAGCAGGAAATATATTAAAGTTATTAAAAATATATACACTCATTGATTTGTTAGAACAAAGATAACAAAAAAACGAATAGAAACAAAACCATTAAAAGGTAGAGGATCATATTTAGACGGCTTCGTCAGCTATTGAGCTAACTCCAGCATTATGGCCGCTACCATTATTGTGACACGGACTCGTTAGAAGTACGCCGTTTTTGTCGTCACCCATGAGTGGCTCCATGGGTGGTGTACGCCATTGGTTGGTGGCATTGCTGTTCTGCCGCTGGCGCCGTTGATGACGCTTCCACAACTGACCTAGGCGTCCCAGGCGAAACCCACCGCCGCCAGAACCTCCATCATTCGCCTCATCCCGCCGATAGTCGCTTAGTCACACCTTCTCCTCACCGGGCATGGGTGGCGCACACCGGACAAACTGGAAGCGGACCGACTATACCAACCATTTTACATTTCTCAGAATTGTTTCTTTCCGCAAAAACACATAACACCAACATATAGCGACATTTATATATTGTTAAAGCGCACTATTACCTTTGTTTATGTTTTCTTTTCGTTACTATTTACATACAATTTACTTAAAGTGTTTATATACAAACAAAGAGTACATAACTTTTACTTATGAACATGTAGACATCTAGATGGTGATTAAAATGTGGTGCAACTTTCAACTTGTTCTCCTCCTCGCATAGAACTGACGCAATTTGGAAATGGTGTATTTGTATTTTTGTGAGAAGCCACATACTAACTATGTACACATGCATTCAGTGAGTCAATGGCCGCCAGCGTATTTTATTCATTTTTTTTTTTGTTAATCTTTGGAATGATATGGTGCGGTTGGACATCCAGGCATTTTTTTGTCGCTGCGGCCACTGGTCTTATTTCTTTTGTTAGCACATAGAACAGACATTTAACCAATAATTTTTATGGCGACCGATTCAAAATATCTAAACAATGTTGAGATAAAAGAGGAAAAATCAAATTTGAAGAAGTGACAGTATCCTTTTCATAAAAATGTATATAAAATAATGTGTGATAAATATAGACTTTAAATGATAGAGTTGAGTGAACTTACCGACACCTGAGTGGCGGTGTAAGAGTTTGCTCGTGGCCGTGTACTGAAGAACATTGTGCGCCATTTTCGTTTCACCTGTGCTATTACTTCGCCATTGCAGAAGCAGAATAGTATAGCCACGAAGAGACCCTTCAAGTGCAGATCAATACACAAGGTTGTTTGTAAAAAGTTTAAAGAAACCAAAAAAATGTTTGTAGATTCTTGCAGTTTGTACCTGAAATGATGCTGTAAACGCGGAGAGTGTCTCATAGAAGCGCTCCCACGAGTGTCCAGGATGTGGTTTAAACGGTGTCAAGATGTACTGTAAACCGAGCAACGGCACCAGCAACAGCGTCGCCCTGAATGCCTGCAGAATGGTGCGCGACGGTCCACCTCCCTGTGGACCGGCCGGTGCTTTAAGCTTCAGCAAAACCACCCGCACTATATTGCAGAGGAATATCAAATTTAAGAGCATTGATATGCAAACTGGCACCACCAGTACATTTGTCATCAAGCACTCATTCATCCAGCACCTATGGAAACGCAATAAATATCGCGACAAACATCATTAGTGGGTAGTTGCAGGCAATCAATCATGGAGCGATGCAATAAGAAGAGCCTGTATGTGTGTACTCACTGAGCTAGTGCCTCGTCATCGCCAATCAGCCCACGCAGCAAGGAGTACAAAAGGATAATCAATGCGGGCGCGCTCCAGCCGAAAGCAATCAGCCACTTGACGAGCTTCTGTTCGGAGATGAACGCTGACACCAGAACTGTGTGCAAATAGAAGCCTTCACACAGCATCCATGCGTAGTTCGTGAGCAGGAAGTAGTGCAGGACAATGTGCAGGATGATGCAGCCTGACTGATGGTGATTAGGGGTGATTATTGCATGTTTATTATGATGGCTCTTATTTATAATAATCAGAACGTAAATTCGCCCACCACATGTGTACAGTGGACTCTTAGGCACACACATGGTGAATCTACGATATTTGTGGGTCGTTTACTTACGCCATTCTCGTTGATTACTTCCGTATCGTCTAGCACGACTCGATACCATAGCAACCAGAGGGAGTTGTTCGCCGCAAATGAGGCAAATAGGTTCATGTGTAACGTTATGCGGGCACATTTTAAGGATCTGCAACAAAGGGATTGGTGTTATGAGCATTGTGTGCGCGGGGTATTTGTGTGTGTGTGTGGGCACATATATTATATTGGCTTGAGGTGAAATATGTACGAAAACGGCGAAACGGTTGAGAAAAGGGTTCAACACAAATAGCTCAGTTTGCATTTTTTTTTTGTTCCCACATGAACTTATGTTATTTATGCGTACCATGAAATGTAATTAAAAATTATGCAGATTAAAATTTTGCCTAACCAGGTATGCGCGCTGAAATGATTAACGTATTAAAAACTTAAGGAATTTTATTTCAAAGAGAAATGTAATTTGTCGTAAGCTCTTGATGTAATAAGTCTTATCGCTTTCACTTTGATGCCTGTTATGAAAACATCCAAGTTGTACGTCTTTTTTCACAGTATTGCTGGTAGAATTTTGTAATTAAACCATCACAAAGGATACAGACGCAGTATTTATCATTTATCTTCGCATATTAACGCCTTCGCCTGCGTTTTAGTCAAACATCTTGAGAGTTCTTTAATTTTAAATACATATCTGAACTTTTCTTTCGTTCTTAATGGGTTTCTCCTTGTTTTTCAAATATTTCATTTATCTATTTATAACACGATTCAAACTAATAATAAGGGACATTCACTTCTAATAATTTTACCGATTTATTTCTTTAATACTTCTAAGACTGACTTAATTAAAAAAAAATCTTTCTCATTTAACATCAAGGGCTAAAACAACATCGTTTCTGCGAATTTTAGAATTTATGTTCATAAAATGAAGACTTATATCCACAGAGAATTACAGCCACACAGATACACGTATCTTTAAAATAATTCTCCATCGTTAAGAGCCAGACAATATTGAAATGTTCAATTTTGAACTGTCGAAGATGAAACATTGCCATCTAAAACATACAAACGTCCCCTTGGCGACTCGCACTGAAGTTTTGCGGCATATACGAATAGCGATTGCACGAATTCTTATACTTACTAAAAATACATCTTTGAAATTTCCATGTTATGCTTTCAGCCATAAAGTTAACATCAAAAATGGAGGCACACAGATACGGAGAACATTCTGCTTTTAAACGATACATAAACAAAAACTCGCAGACAAAGTAGCTAAAGCTCAAACGATAAATCATAAATGCTGTTATTATTGACATTATAATCAATGCATAGAAGCTTATGCATTCGGTACGCATTCACATGGAATTTTAAATGCAAACACCGCATAACTGAATGTAAATTGAAAACTCTTTCAAATACACCAATGCAGCATAACTTTGTTTAAATCTGTTCTTGGAACATTTTGCGCTTGACTGACACGTTTTGTGCACGATATACAATGAGACCAATGTACAGAATTTAACATATAGGACACGACGACAATAAATGAGTACATAACATTCATTAATTTATGAAAAGCCACACTAAATTGTTAGAGTGAAAAATGATCCTGCTGGGGAGTATGACATTCTAAAGTTTAATTTAACGCAAAATGTGTACTATGTCGTGCATGCATGTGGTGCGCTTATGCTTATCACCGTGAAATGCGAGTAAATACGTAAGTCTGAGGCTCTTAATTGCGCATAAATTAGTCATGAAAGTAACGATGTTGGGGGTTGAATGCGGCGTTTTCCACCAGCTCGCCTGTGCAACGTGCATAATATGTAAATGTACAGGTACGATTTTTGTGCTCAATTGAAAGTGTACCACAATTACATATTTAGTGGGTCGTACCTTGGCACTGACCCAGCGTGTGCATTGAAGGTGGAGCATACAGGTATGTGCATTTTTAATAATTGATGGCAACACACTTCTTTTGTTTCAGCTTTCCTGACGGTTGGATTGCATTTCTGAGCTTTCACTAAATTTTTAAATTGAATAATGCGAGTGAATGTAATGTCGTTTGTTGAAGTTGTTTTTAATTGAATCACATATTTATTTACACTTCACTGAAATTCCATACCCAAATTTAATAATTTATGCATGCTACAAAACATTTACACAATTTATTTTAAATTTATGCACAACAATAATGAAGCACACAAAAATGAACATATAAATTGAAATTCGTGAAATATCCGAACGCCTTAATCATAAATTAAACATGCATTTCACATCCGAAATTCCATAAATTCTATTTTGTGTCAGAAGTATGTTTTCATAAAATGTCACCAAGCAGTTAGTATGTGACCTGACTCGAAGCCATTTGATTTTAAGAATAATATACGTGATTTACAGCATTCCCAATGTCTGATATTTTTTAATTATATGAATAGTGTACGGTTCTAATTGCGCATTTACAAATCTACTAGTTTACTTTATGAAAATGGTGCCAGAAGGTGAAATATTGCGCCGACTAGACGATAGACTTAATTCAAAATCCTTTAGCTTCTCAGACGAACCTCTGGCCTCTTTAATTTTGTTCACATCAAAGTATACTTCAGAAACATAAACCAGATAATATGAACAACATTGAAATTTGAATAATGACGGCCAGCTAAAACCCCTCAAGCTGTTCCATCCATCTTAAATTTTACCACCCCTTTTTTTCCCCCCCATTAAATTATTTCAGTACATAACCTTCGCTTATTTCGCGAATCAGCCCATTAACCAATATAAAAAAAAAAACATTCATCAAATTAAGTTTATTACCTGAAATAGCTAAGAATAGCCAAGGACAGCAGAATGGCGATCAGCGATATGCAGTATCCTGTTTCGTAGATTAGATTGACGTCGTGCCGCCACTCAAGGTCGGCAAGATTGACGCACGTTGTGTAGTTTGACCAAGTTTTGTTGGTTTCTGGATGCTTAAACCAAACGGCGTCGGTGCCGCACTCCTTGTGGGCAAAGCGCTGCGGATCGAAGCCGGTAATGAATGCTGGACAGGGTGCGTGTGCGGAGGTGCCGACAGGTGTATCCGGCCAGCAGAGCCACCCATCGAAGAGGCCGGCACAATACTGGCCGACGGGGAACGATGTCATCGATTTGTTGAGGCGCGCATTACAATCCAACTCCAGCTGGCGATGGTCGATGGCGTTATAGGGTGGCGACTCCGTGCTTGAGGCCATTTCCTGCAAATGCAATTAGTGGAATGTAGTTAGAGAGATATCAATAAATGCCAGGAAATCCTCCCATTCATTCGGATGCGCATCTAACTTATCGATAGTAGTGTTTGAGGGCTTTCTACTATAAGAGCTTTTTAGCAAAGCGTCCTTATATCGCATACATCAGCAAAGTGTGCACGTGGAATGTAAATACAATGTTTAAGTTCAAACCATTATAATTACATGAAGTGATTTATGTGGCACTCATGATGTAATTCTATACATTTAAATGGCTGCCCTACATATTGACACATTGTAATACTCTTATCCAAAGAACCTTTATATGCGTTTTTGATGAGTGTGGGTATAAATCATGCACACAATAACGACAAGGGTATACCCAGCCAATGCCAATAACATACAGATGAAGCACCGCAAATAAAATATGCTCGTCGTCTATTTATGCGCTTGTATACCGATGTATGCTCGACTCTGCAGTTAACAGATATTCATCAAGCGAGAGCATGTTGCATGCCAATTGGACATTATCACCCGACAGTCGACAGCTTACATTAAATATGCTCGGCTTTTAATTGCATTATTGACATGCCTCCATTCCCTCATTTATCTTCAATTGCTACAATGCATTATAAATGGAATATATGTAGAAGCGCCAAACGCCTTTTCTGTGTATCGCAAATGGATATATTGAGCTTAATTTGTTTTCCATTGCAACTCCCCGCGCATTTCTTTCATCAGCGATTCAAACATCTGAAAGAATTGCAATTGCAATTGATTGGGAATAAATTGTTTCGGGATGTTGCAATTACTAGTGT
This sequence comes from Sylvicola fuscatus, assembly GCA_026546915.1. Classification (NCBI taxonomy): domain Eukaryota; kingdom Metazoa; phylum Arthropoda; class Insecta; order Diptera; family Anisopodidae; genus Sylvicola; species Sylvicola fuscatus. The sequence goes on from JANSTS010012238.1 coordinate 14,071, forward strand.
TTAATTGCACGACAATTGTTTTATGTTTATCTATTTATGGAGTACAGCAGTTGTTATCGCCGATTTAGACGAATCGATTGAATTTAAAATGAATTGCTGCTAAGTTATTGGACTTGATTCGATTATCTTCACCTGATACTGAATACGACTTCCATTTATTGAAGTTGAAAGTATTTATAAAAGCACTTAAGATGCAAAATTTGATTTCTATTCATTTCAGACTCCATAAATATTGTTCTTCACAAATAAAATCGATTGCATTTTTTCCTATCCAAATAAAAAGAGTCTTCGAGTCGATAAAAAATTTATTCTACATCCGCATAAAACAATTAGGGATAATAAATTATATAGAAACTTTCCATAACGATTCTTCCTTATCTCTTAGCAAAGTGCCATCGGAAATACAACCTCTTTGGCGCAGGAAATACAAAGTAGATTGTCTGCTTCATATTGCTATGCAAACAACAATTAAATTAGGAAGTTATTTATGTTTTTATGACGAAGATGTGCAGAACTGCATTTCCTATACATTGCTTTTAACACAAAGATATGAAGAATTGAGATTCGCCCATCCCTTTACTAATAATTAAGATGCAACTTCTGCATCTACGTAGATATAGAAATAAAGCTCACATAAAGTTCGTTTTGGTTTATTATTTGATTACATATCGTCAATGATTCCATTTGCGGTTCGATCGATTCTTTGAGTGCGCCTTTTGTCGTTGTATAAATGAAGATTTGTGTTTTTTTTATTGATTCATTTAAAATTCATTGAAATTAATGGTTTTTATGCTTTCGACAGTTTTATTGCATACTGATAGATTTGTTGTCTTTAAATTTCATTTTATTCAAACTAAATATACTTAATAAAACTTTCTATATTTGTTTATGCTTCACTTGCAGAATAACGAAATAATGGTGTTTAATTTTTCATGTAAACAAAAACAAGCAAATCGAGAAACGTTTCTATAGATTAATTGAGCTTATTTTTCACAATTTACACAATTTTCAATTATCTTATTTCCCATACGAAATATAATTTCGAAAATGGTCCAATTAATTTCCCCAATTTTAAAAGGAAAGGTCCGATTTTCGGGATCATCAATAATGAAATTTTAATGAGTTTTTATTATTATGAAATTGGCGCTTGTAAGTCATAAAGTCCTACAGTAATACGTAAAGGAAATTTGAAGGAAAGCCATTTAAAAAGTTTTGTTTTTTTTGTTAAAATAAATGGCAACGCAAAAGCTTATTCGTCACCTGTTGATTGTTCTATAAAAAAAATTTTGCACAAATCTAGACAGTACCACCCAGTATCGATTACTGAAAGGTAAAGGTCACATCTGACAAAAGTGGTTATTCCATACACTTCACTCCGTTTCAGTAAGTCGTATCCACTCTTGAACCATAAATAAAATATTTACAACTTATATTCCGACCAGATACATCTGCCATTGCTGCCACTCGGCTGCTTTTTATATCTTTCAGCGAGTTTCTCTCAATTCGACATCATTCTTTCTATTTAAAGAAATGTTATTGCTCGTTAATTGATTTTCACTTGAACGAATGCATTAAACGATACTTATTAGCGATGCCTCGCGGTAGGCGTGTGTGTTCATCAATCAGCATTATATCGGTGTCGAAGACGAACAGAGGAAGAATTTTCAATAAAAAAGGAAAAGCCGCCGTTTATCTCAAAGGAAATTGTTGTGCCAATAACTTCATTGACGTTGTATACACATTTTTAAAGCTTTTTTTTTTTATTCATTCAAGATCGATTTTTAAAGTGAGTTGAGCTAAAACAGAAGTCGTTCACAATTCTTAAGAGTGTACGGCTCAAGTAAGCCTTTTAATTCCATTGCGAGTCATGCACAGTGAATAGGTGCTAGTTCTGTCATATAGTTTTCAATTTTCAATGAAAATCTATTTTCGCCACAGACGCAAACTTGTGATAAACTATTGCTATTTAATCTCGATCACTGTACCCCTGCCGCTCCCAATTGGCGGTGGGCGTAAATATTTTGTTAAGACGGAACAGTTCGTCTTCATACGTTTTGTTTCTACTTACTATGCAGCAATTCGCTGACTTTGCCATTAATTATCTTACAGTTACGGTTGTTTGTACGACAAAGTACTTAGTTTTAATTAATTTTTATTTGTATGGTTTATCAAGATATAAATTCCCGCTTTGCTTAACGGATATACCGCTCAAACAATTGAATGTTGTGTTTGCTTAATGATTGTAATCAAAGAGATGCTCAAGGCAGAAGCGCTCCGTGATGATTACAACAATTAAATACGCAGCCTTCTTCTTACATTATCTTTGGCTTAAATTTAGAAGGATTAATTTGTGACTTTTTCTGTGGGAATGCGAATTACAAATATCGTGTATGTTTATTTTTGTTTTTATTTTCATTTTTCCATTACTTGCTACTCGTTTTTATTTTGAGAGCCTTTATATTAATAACTGATTATAAAAATGGATCCAAAAAGTTTAGTTACAAAACGTTCTCAAGATTGTATTAAAGATAATTGTTTACAAAACGAATTTCTAGTAATATTGTTGCAGCGGAATAAAAGCGGGCTAGAGCTATATAATAAATGATGTCTCCGAAAGTTTTATTAATAAAGATGAAACAAATTTAAAAACATATAATAGCTCATTTTGTTACTATACTATACATCTACTGGCGATTCTTTGCATATGATTTGGTCTTTTTCAGCTCATAATCAATTCACAATTACGTTACCACTTACCTGTGCATGAATATTGTTCTATTTTGATCAGATAAAGTTAATGGATTAATGGATTACCTCCATTCAATTAAACCATTTTGGAAACTGCAGTGATATAAATAATTATTCTGTCAATTAAATGCCAATATTTCGGCGAACAATGGGAAATGGGGGTAGTTATTTGCGAATCGCAACAATGCATATGCTCGTAGGGCAGCATTAAATATGAATACGATTGTAATCAAATCAATTTTAACCCACAATTCATGAGCTCGTAATACATTTATTAATTTATTATTTTGAATGCATAATTTAAACCAATACTTTGTTTACAAAACATCGTTGCATTTAATTGTTTTTCTCTAGTTAAATTTAAAAGTGAAAAGGCTAACCTCAATTCCCTATAAGAAGAACCTCTATTTATTGTTTTAATTCATTATACTCGTTATAGCACATAATTAAATCTGAGGCTTCTGACGGTCTTACATAAACATAAATCTGAATATATGCCGTCAGTTAAAAAAAGATATCGTCTGCGTGCTAAATATTCCTATAATCTTAAAATTGCAATCGAAACTGTAACGTGACCTTTTTCCTTTTTCCTTGCCTCCGACCAACCACATGTGACAGAGTTGACAGCTTCAATGCGCTTTTAATTATATTTGTTATGAATATAACAATAAAAACAAACATGGAATTAACGTGCACACTCGCTGAAAGGAAAATAGACTCGAATGTTATTTCAGACGTGTTGGTGGATTGGATATTATCGCGCTGCGTGCGCGTCTGCACTATTTCTTGTATGAAATATGTATTACGGCTTGATTATCATATGAGTTTTATGTAAATTTTTATACAAACATACGAGGGCAGCCATTTGATTTTTCGGTTTTATGTCCAATGTATATTAAGTGGTTATCATTTATGGTAAATATATCATATTTTTAGCGGAATGATTAAATTCATGTTTTTGTGTTTATTTTTCCAGCAAATATTTTGAGCCAAAACAATTTGTTTTGTCGTGTAGGAAACAACTCTTATAGGCATCGGTGTTTTTTTTTTGAAGATGTAATAATCTTTTCTCTTGAAGTTCAGTGAACAAATGTGTTTGCTTTGATTTGATATATTTTTATTTATCGAGTTGAGTATTTTTCTTAAAATATTTACACAACAAAAGTTTCGCCTGAAAGCAACACACATGCCTTTATTTAAGACGACATGTGTTAGAAAGCAAAATATTGTACAACAGTTGAACATATAAACACATGTAAAAAACGGAAGCTTTGCTATTTGAATATGAATGGAGAAAGAACATTTTTATCGCATGCTTTATTTTCATTAAAATTATATTAAAGTAAGCTTTGAAAAATTGCGATAAAGTAAAATGTAGTTACTGACTTTCAAAAAGATTCCAAGACGTTTTCCCTTTTCAAATCTTAAATTTTCTTGATTGATTTGTCATACCCTCGTTTCAACCCCGCTTCGTATAATTCATTTCGCCCCCTTAGCTAAGTGTCCATATTGTTATCATCCCCCTAAAAAAATAAACTTATCTATTCCACACACAAACACACATACCCACAACAGGGATTATTATAATACACCCATTTCAAAATTTTAATACGTTGTTCATAAAAACGCATGTTCATCTTCAAAAGTTTACAAGTTTTTAATTAACATCAACTCATAGCGACTGCTTTTATGCTACAACGTAATCCAGATTCCACAAAAGCTCATCTTGTAATACAAAAAATACTATTTCGTTTTTCATAATTTATCAACTGCTTATCCTGCAAACCCGCTCGTCCTCTGATCCTTAAAATACAGCTCCGCTTCGTAATCCCGTACGCAAAAAGCGTTGCAAAGCACAAAGGTCGACAATATTGATGGTGGCAGGACAAGAGGATTAAGCGATTCCCTTTATATATGGTAATGACGTCCATTAACTCAATGTAGGGCACAGTAAACTATATCAGGTATAAATGACGACAATTGAATAAACTTTCAACGCGCTGAACTTTATGGTTGCGCTTTATTTGTTTATGTCGTTGAAGTTAATTCAACTAAATCAATATTTTTTAAAAGGGATAACTTTGAACAAACAATCAAAACTTCATAATATGCAAAACGTGAAGTGCAATCAAACAAGACTGCATTTTTAGTCTGGCAGTGAAAATCCTTATATTTTGTGTAAATACGTGCTTCACAACAGGCTCGCTCATTCTTTTATTTGCTAAGCGCTTGAACTTTGGCCTTCTTTTATTGTAAATCATCAGTCCGACATTTTCTGACGGAGAAAAGTTTTAACAATAACAAAGCTTTGCTTTAGGTTTTAAATAAACAACTCGCGTGTTTATATGTATAACGATTTTAAGACAGTATTCTGATCCATTGACCACATTGTTGATTAAATATCTCAGACAATAAAATGTTAATGGCTTCATTGGCGATGAACGGCGAAAAAAATCGGAATTTCGTGTGTTTCTAAAACACAATTTAATGACGGTCGAAAGCTATTTGCCGGAAATGCTTCACATTTTAGACAAATAATCGCTGGTGTGGTTGTTTCAACCATAGATTACATTTCCACATTCCGAGTAAGTGGCCAAGCAGAAAGATTGATTTGTCTAGAAATGAATTGTGCGGTTGGGTTCGGTTGAATTTTGTCTGTATAATCTTTAGCGGTCAAGAGCTTTTCTACGCCAAGATAAACGATCATTTGATTGTGTGACAAAACATATTGTCAGAGAACAATGCTTAAATAAGTGGCAACATTAGATTTAAAAAGCTTCCAGCAGCATCTTACAAATAATTTGCTGAAATACCTCACAGGCGATAACGATAGTTAAAAACATTTTTATGTGATAATTGCAGAGCTTTTCAGACATGAAGCTGTTTGTACCACTAAAGTTCAAAACTACATTTAATAAATTGTTAAACTTTAGAGTGTTTAATAAAAGTAGTTAACAATAAATTTTTTTTAATATACGAGCTTGAAAAGCACACAGCGCTGCTTTGTAATGTTGACAGAATAAATTAAATTGGAAAACGAGCATCAATATGTCACCACTTCGTCGGTGCTGCTGCATTTGTGCGTCTGCTTTTTGTCTTTGGTATATTACATATGTCAGGTTTAGCATTTTGCTACATAAGCACAAGTTCAATTTACTACAGTATTTACATTCATTCATATACATAAGTGGATATTGCATACGTCATGCACAATGACATGCACATGGAAATCTAATTATTTACCTTCAGGAAAACTTACGGAGCAGCACATTGACACATTTGTTATGTCATTGTGCGGCGCTGATAGTGACTAGTGCATTAGTGACGGACAATAAATACAATTTAATCGAATGCAACGACGTTTTGATGTACTGCAAACATTTATAGACGGTTAAGTGGTTTGATGCGCTCTTGTATTTATAGAACTGCTCAACAAAGTGCACATTGCGCGTATGCTGTTTGTGAGTGGATTTTCGGTAAGGCTCCTTTTAAATTCGCTAAGATGTAATTGTGTTGGAATTTTTAATTGCAACGATTCAGATGCGTCGTTGAGCGCGGGAATGGCACAGCTGCTTCGTTGGGACTTGGTAGTATATATAATTTCAAGAATTGAGTGCAAGTGCATCATAATGTAATTAATGTGTGTGTTTTATGCCGACAATGTGGTTTTTAGTATTTTAATTGACTTTATAAAAGATCATGGGAAAGGGTTTTTTTTTTAAATTCGTTGTATTAAAAAACGTTTTTTTAAGTACAAAAGTATCTTAAAAGCTCTTGC